>JBBPBS010000647.1:87225-126656 GCA_037974835.1 Cicer judaicum
GTTGACACAAAACACCTATTGGATGCACAAGATTAGTTAAAAACCCTAATTGGACAAGATTAAGTGTAGGGAGGACGAAAATGACCTAAATATTCATAAAATGACACAAAACACCTATTGGATGCACCAGATTGGTTAAACACCCTAATTGGACAAGATTAAATGTAGGGAGGACGAAAATGACATAAATGTTCATCCAATGACACAAAACACCTATTGGATGCACAAGATTGGTTAGAAACCCTAATTGGACAAGATAAAGTGTAGGGAGAGCGAAAATGACCTAAATGTTCATCCAATGACATACGACACCTATTGGATGCACCAGATTGGTTAAACACCCTAATTGGACAAGATTAAGTGTAGGGAGGACGAAAATGACCTAAATGTTCATCCAATGACACAAAACACCTATTGGATGCACAAGATTGGTTAGAAACCGTAATTGGACAAGATAAAGTGTAGGGAGGCCGAAAATGACCTAAATGTTCATCCAATGACACAAGACACCATTTGGATGCACCAGATTGGTTAAACACCCTAATTGGACAAGATTAAGTGTAGGGAGGACGAAAATGACCTAAATATTCATCTAATGACACAAAACACCTATTGGATGCACAAGATTGGTTAAAAACCCTAATTGGACAAGATTAAATGTAGGGAGGACGAAAATGACATAAATGTTCATCCAATGACACAAAACAGTTATTGGATACACAAGATTGTTTCAAAACCCTAATTGGATAAGAATTAGCCTAGGGAGGACGAAAATGACCTAATTGTTCATCCAATGACACAAAAACACCAATTGGATGCACAAGATTGGTTAGAAACCCTAATTGGACAAGATAAAGTGTAGGGAGAGCGAAAATGACCTAAATGTTCATCCAATGACACAAGACACCTATTGGATGCACCAGATTGGTTAAACACCCTAATTGGACAAGATTAAGTGTAGGGAGGACGAAAATGACCTAAATGTTCATCCAATGACACAAAACACCTATTGGATGCACAAGATTGGTTAAAAACCGTAATTGGACAAGAATTATCATAGGGAAGACGAAAATGACCTAATTGTTCATCCAATGACACAAAAACACCAATTGGATGCACAAGAATTGTTAGAAACCCTAATTGGATAAGATAAAGTGTAGGGAGGACGAAAATGACCTAAGTGTTCATCCAATGACACAAAACACCTATTGGATGCACAAGATTGGTTAGAAACCCTAATTGGACAAGAATTAGCCTAGGGAGGACGAAAATGACCTAATTGTTCATCCAATGACACAAAAACACCTATCGGATGCACAAGATTGGTTAGAAACCCTAATTGGATACGATAAAGTGTAGGGAGAGCGAAAATGACCTAAATGTTCATCCAATGACACAAAACACCTATTGGATGCACAAGATTGGTTAAAAACCCTAATTGGACAAGAATTATCATAGGGAGGACGAAAATGACCTAATTGTTCATCCAATGATACAAGACACCTATTGGATGCACCAGATTGGTTAAACACCCTAATTGGACAAGATTAAGTGTAGGGAGGACGAAAATGACCTAAATATTCATCTAATGACACAAAACACCTATTGGATGCACAAGATTGGTTAAAAACCCTAATTGGACAAGATTAAATGTAGGGAGGACGAAAATGACATAAATGTTCATCCAATGACACAAAAACACCTATCGGATGCACAAGATTGGTTAGAAACCCTAATTGAACAAGATTAAGTGTAGGGAGGACGAAAATGACCTAAATGTTCATCCAATGACACAAAACACCTATTGGATGCACAAGATTGGTTAAAAACCCCAATTGGATAAGAATTAGCATAAGGAGGACGAAAATGACCTAAATGTTCATCCAATGACACAAAACACCTATTGGATGCACAAGATTGGTTTAAAACCGTAATTGGATAAGATTAAGTTTAGGGAGGACGAAAATGACATAAATATTCATCCAATGACACAACACACCTATTGAATGAACAAGATTGGTTAAAAACCCTAATTGGACAAGATTAAGTGTAGGGAGGACGAAAATGACCTAATTGTTCATCCAATGACACAAAAACACCTATCGGATGCACAAGATTGGTTAGAAACCCTAATTGAACAAGATTAAGTGTAGGGAGGACGAAAATGACCTAAATGTTTATCCGTTGACACAAAACACCTATTGGATGCACAAGATTAGTTAAAAACCCTAATTGGACAAGATTAAGTGTAGGGAGGACGAAAATGACCTAAATATTCATAAAATGACACAAAACACCTATTGGATGCACCAGATTGGTTAAACACCCTAATTGGACAAGATTAAATGTAGGGAGGACGAAAATGACATAAATGTTCATCCAATGACACAAAACACCTATTGGATGCACAAGATTGGTTAGAAACCCTAATTGGACAAGATAAAGTGTAGGGAGAGCGAAAATGACCTAAATGTTCATCCAATGACATACGACACCTATTGGATGCACCAGATTGGTTAAACACCCTAATTGGACAAGATTAAGTGTAGGGAGGACGAAAATGACCTAAATGTTCATCCAATGACACAAAACACCTATTGGATGCACAAGATTGGTTAGAAACCGTAATTGGACAAGATAAAGTGTAGGGAGGCCGAAAATGACCTAAATGTTCATCCAATGACACAAGACACCATTTGGATGCACCAGATTGGTTAAACACCCTAATTGGACAAGATTAAGTGTAGGGAGGACGAAAATGACCTAAATATTCATCTAATGACACAAAACACCTATTGGATGCACAAGATTGGTTAAAAACCCTAATTGGACAAGATTAAATGTAGGGAGGACGAAAATGACATAAATGTTCATCCAATGACACAAAACAGTTATTGGATACACAAGATTGTTTCAAAACCCTAATTGGATAAGAATTAGCCTAGGGAGGACGAAAATGACCTAATTGTTCATCCAATGACACAAAAACACCAATTGGATGCACAAGATTGGTTAGAAACCCTAATTGGACAAGATAAAGTGTAGGGAGAGCGAAAATGACCTAAATGTTCATCCAATGACACAAGACACCTATTGGATGCACCAGATTGGTTAAACACCCTAATTGGACAAGATTAAGTGTAGGGAGGACGAAAATGACCTAAATGTTCATCCAATGACACAAAACACCTATTGGATGCACAAGATTGGTTAAAAACCGTAATTGGACAAGAATTATCATAGGGAAGACGAAAATGACCTAATTGTTCATCCAATGACACAAAAACACCAATTGGATGCACAAGAATTGTTAGAAACCCTAATTGGATAAGATAAAGTGTAGGGAGGACGAAAATGACCTAAGTGTTCATCCAATGACACAAAACACCTATTGGATGCACAAGATTGGTTAGAAACCCTAATTGGACAAGAATTAGCCTAGGGAGGACGAAAATGACCTAATTGTTCATCCAATGACACAAAAACACCTATCGGATGCACAAGATTGGTTAGAAACCCTAATTGGATACGATAAAGTGTAGGGAGAGCGAAAATGACCTAAATGTTCATCCAATGACACAAAACACCTATTGGATGCACAAGATTGGTTAAAAACCCTAATTGGACAAGAATTATCATAGGGAGGACGAAAATGACCTAATTGTTCATCCAATGATACAAGACACCTATTGGATGCACCAGATTGGTTAAACACCCTAATTGGACAAGATTAAGTGTAGGGAGGACGAAAATGACCTAAATATTCATCTAATGACACAAAACACCTATTGGATGCACAAGATTGGTTAAAAACCCTAATTGGACAAGATTAAATGTAGGGAGGACGAAAATGACATAAATGTTCATCCAATGACACAAAAACACCTATCGGATGCACAAGATTGGTTAGAAACCCTAATTGAACAAGATTAAGTGTAGGGAGGACGAAAATGACCTAAATGTTCATCCAATGACACAAAACACCTATTGGATGCACAAGATTGGTTAAAAACAGTAATTGGATAAGATTAAGTTTAGGGAGGACGAAAATGACCTAAATATTCATCCAATGACACAACACACCTATTGAATGAACAAGATTGGTTAAAAACCCTAATTGGACAAGATTAAGTGTAGGGAGGACGAAAATGACCTAAATGTTCATCCAATGACACAAAAACACCTATCGGATGAACAAGATTGGTTAGAAACCGTAATAGGATAAGATTAAGTTTAGGGAGGACGAAAATGACCTAAATATTCATCCAATGACATATCACACCTATTGAATGAACAAGATTGGTTAAAAACCCTAATTGGATAAGAATTAGCCTAAGGAGGACGAAAATGACCTAAATGTTCATCATATGACACAAAACACCTATTGGATGCACAAGATTGGTTAAAAACCCTAATTGGACAAGAATTATCATAGGGAGGACGAAAATGACCTAATTGTTCATCCAATGACACAAAAACACCAATTGGATGCACAAGATTGGTTAGAAACCCCAATTGGACAAGATAAAGTGTAGGGAGGACGAAAATTACCTATGTGTTCATCCAATGACACAAAACACCTATTGGATGCACAAGATTGGTTAAAAACCCTAATTGGACAAGAATTAGCCAAGGGAGGACGAAAATGACCTAATTGTTCATCCAATGACACAAAAACACCTGTCGGATGCACAAGATTGGTTAGAAACCCTAATTGAACAAGATTAAGTGTAGGGAGGACGAAAATGACCTAAAAGTTCATCCAATTACAGAAAACACCTTTTGGTTGCACAAGATTGCTTAAAAACCCTAATTGGACAAGATTAAGTTTAGGGAGGACGAAAATGACCTAAATGTTCATCTAATGACACAAAACACCTATTGGATGCACAAGATTGGTTAAAAACCCTAATTGGACAAGATTAAGTTTAGGGAGGACGAAAATGACCTAAATATTCATCCAATGACACAACACACCTATTGAATGCACAAGATTGGTCAAAAACCCTAATTGAACAAGATAAAGTGTAGGGAGGACGAAAATGACCTAAATGTTCATCCAATGACACAAAACACCTATTGGATGCACAAGATTTGTTAGAAACCCTAATTGGACAAGATAAAGTGTAGGGAGGACGAAAATGACCTAAGTGTTCATCCAATGACACAAAACACCTATTGGATGCACAAGATTGGTTAAAAACCCTAATTGGACAAGAATTAGCCTAGGGAGGACGAAAATGACCTAATTGTTCATCCAATGACACAAAAACACCTGTCGGATGCACAAGATTGGTTAGAGACCCTAATTGAACAAGATTAAGTGTAGGGAGGACGAAAATGACCTAAATGTTCATCCAATGACACAAAACACCTATTGGATGCACAAGATTGGTTAAAAACCCTAATTGGACAAGAATTATCATAGGGAGGACGAAAATGACCTAATTGTTCATCCAATGACACAAAAACACCAATTGGATGCACAAGATTGGTTAGAAACCCTAATTGGACAAGATAAAGTGTAGGAGAGCGAAAATGACCTAAATGTTCATCCAATGACACAAAACACCTATTGGATGCACAAGATTGGTTAAAAACCCTAATTGGACAAGAATTATAATAGGGAGGACGAAAATGACCTAATTGTTCATCCAATGACACAAGACACCTATTGGATGCACTAGATTGGTTAAACACCCTAATTGGACAAGATTAAGTGTAGGGAGGACGAAAATCACCTAAATGTTCATCCAATGACACAAAACTCCTATTGGATGCACAAGATTGGTTAGAAACCCTAATTGGACAAGATAAAGTGTAGGGAGAGCGAAAATGACCTTAATGTTCATCCAATGACACAAGACACCTATTGGATGCACCAGATTGGTTAAACACCCTAATTGGACAAGATTAAATGTAGGGAGGACGAAAATGACATAAACGTTCATCCAATGACACAAAACAGTTATTGGATGCACAAGATTGTTTAAAAACCCTAATTGGATAAGAATTAGCCTAGGGAGGACGAAAATGACCTAATTGTTCATCCAATGACACAAAAACACCAATTGGATGCACAAGATTGGTTAGAAACCCTAATTGGACAAGATAAAATGTAGGGAGAGCGAAAATGACCTAAATGTTCATCCAATGATACAAGACACCTATTGGATGCACCAGATTGGTTAAACACCCTAATTGGACAAGATTAAGTGTAGGGAGGACGAAAATGACCTAAATATTCATCTAATGAAACAAAACACCTATTGGATGCACAAGATTGGTTAAAAACCCTAATTGGACAATATTAAATGTAGGGAGGACGAAAATGACATAAATGTTCATCCAATGACACAAAACAGTTATTGGATGCACAAGATTGTTTAAAAACCCTAATTGGATAAGAATTAGCCTAGGGAGGTCGAAAATGACCTAATTGTTTATCCAATGACACAAAAACACCAATTGGATGTACAAGATTGGTTAGAAACCCTAATTGGACAAGATAAAGTGTAGGGAGAGCGAAAATGACCTAAATGTTCATCCAATGACACAAAACACCTATTGGATGCACAAGATTGGTTAAAAACCCTAATTGGACAAGAATTATAATAGGGAGGACGAAAATGACCTAATTGTTCATCCAATGACACAAGACACCTATTGGATGCACCAGATTGGTTAAACACCCTAATTGGACAAGATTAAGTGTAGGGAGGACGAAAATGACCTAAATGTTCATCCAATGACACAAAACACCTATTGGATGCACAAGATTGGTTAGAAACCCTAATTGGCCAAGATAAAGTGTAGGGAGGCCGAAAATGACCTAAATGTTCATCCAATGACACAAGACACCTATTGGATGCACCAGATTGGTTAAACACCCTAATTGGACAAGATTAAGTGTAGGGAGGACGAAAATGACCTAAATGTTCATCCAATGACACAAAACAGTTATTGGATGCACAAGATTGTTTAAAAACCCTAATTGGATAAGAATTAGCCTAGGGAGGACGAAAATGACCTAATTGTTCATCCAATGACACAAAAACACCAATTGGATGCAAAAGATTGGTTAGAAACCCTAATTGGACAAGATAAAGTGTAGGGAGAGCGAAAATGACCTAAATGTTCATCCAATGACACAAAACACCTATTGGATGCACAAGATTGGTTAAAAACCCTAATTGGACAAGAATTATCATAGGGAGGACGAAAATGACATAATTGTTCATCCAATGATACAAGACACCTATTGGATGCACCAGATTGGTTAAACACCCTAATTGGACAAGATTAAGTGTAGGGAGGACGAAAATGACCTAAATATTCATCTAATGACACAAAACACCTATTGGATGCACAAGATTGGTTAAAAACCCTAATTGGACAAGATTAAGTGTAGGGAGGACGAAAATGACCTAAATGTTCATCCAATGACACAAAACAGTTATTGGATGCACAAGATTGTTTAAAAACCCTAATTGGATAAGAATTAGCCTAGGGAGGACGAAAATGACCTAATTGTTCATCCAATGACACAAAAACACCAATTGGATGCACAAGATTGGTTAGAAACCCTAATTGGACAAGATAAAATGTAGGGAGAGCGAAAATGACCTAAATGTTCATCCAATGATACAAGACACCTATTGGATGCACCAGATTGGTTAAACACCCTAATTGGACAAGATTAAGTGTAGGGAGGACGAAAATGACCTAAATATTCATCTAATGAAACAAAACACCTATTGGATGCACAAGATTGGTTAAAAACCCTAATTGGACAATATTAAATGTAGGGAGGACGAAAATGACATAAATGTTCATCCAATGACACAAAACAGTTATTGGATGCACAAGATTGTTTAAAAACCCTAATTGGATAAGAATTAGCCTAGGGAGGTCGAAAATGACCTAATTGTTTATCCAATGACACAAAAACACCAATTGGATGTACAAGATTGGTTAGAAACCCTAATTGGACAAGATAAAGTGTAGGGAGAGCGAAAATGACCTAAATGTTCATCCAATGACACAAAACACCTATTGGATGCACAAGATTGGTTAAAAACCCTAATTGGACAAGAATTATAATAGGGAGGACGAAAATGACCTAATTGTTCATCCAATGACACAAGACACCTATTGGATGCACCAGATTGGTTAAACACCCTAATTGGACAAGATTAAGTGTAGGGAGGACGAAAATGACCTAAATGTTCATCCAATGACACAAAACACCTATTGGATGCACAAGATTGGTGAAAAACCCTAATTGGACAAGAATTATCATAGGGAGGACGAAAATGACCTAATTGTTCATCCAATGACACAAAAACACCAATTGGATGCACAAGATTGGTTAGAAACCTTAATTGGACAAGATAAAGTGTAGGAGAGCGAAAATGACCTAAATGTTCATCCAATGACACAAAACACCTATTGGATGCACAAGATTGGTTAAAAACCCTAATTGGACAAGAATTATAATAGGGAGGACGAAAATGACCTAATTGTTCATCCAATGACACAAGACACCTATTGGATGCACTAGATTGGTTAAACACCCTAATTGGACAAGATTAAGTGTAGGGAGGACGAAAATGACATAAATGTTCATCCAATTAAACAAAACACTTATTGGATGCACAAGATTGTTTAAAAACCCTAATTGGATAAGAATTAGCCTAGGGAGGACGAAAAGGACCTAATTGTTCATCCAATGACACAAAAACACCAATTGGATGCACAAGATTGGTTAGAAACCCTAATTGGACAAGATAAAGTGTAGGGAGGACGAAAATGACCTAATTGTTCATCCAATGATACAAGACACCTATTGGATGCACCAGATTGGTTAAACACCCTAATATGACAAGATTAAGTGTAGGGAGGACGAAAATGACCTAAATATTCATCTAATGACACAAAACACCTATTGGATGCACAAGATTGGTTAAAAACCCTAATTGGACAAGATTAAATGTAGGGAGGACGAAAATGACATAAATGTTCATCCAATGACACAAAACAGTTATTGGATGCACAAGATTGTTTAAAAACCCTAATTGGATAAGAATTAGCCTAGGGAGGACGAAAATGACCTAATTGTTCATCCAATGACACAAAAACACCAATTGGATGCACAAGATAGGTTAGAAACCCTAATTGGACAAGATAAAGTGTAGGGAGGCCGAAAATGACCTAAATGTTCATCCAATGACACAAGACACCTATTGGATGCACCAGATTGGTTAAACACCCTAATTGGACAAGATTAAGTGTAGGGAGGACGAAAATGACCTAAATATTCATCTAATGACACAAAACACCTATTGGATGCACAAGATTGGTTAAAAACCCTAATTGGACAAGATTAAATGTAGGGAGGACGAAAATGACATAAATGTTCATCCAATGACACAAAACAGTTATTGGATGCACAAGATTGTTTAAAAACCCTAATTGGATAAGAATTAGCCTAGGGAGGACGAAAATGACCTAATTGTTCATCCAATGACACAAAAACACCAATTGGATGCACAAGATTAGTTAGAAACCCTAATTGGACAAGATAAAGTGTAGGGAGAGCGAAAATGACCTAAATGTTCATCCAATGACACAAAACACCTATTGGATTCACAAGATTGGTTAAAAACCCAGATTGGACAAGAATTATCATAGGGAGGACGAAAATGACCTAATTGTTCATCCAATGATACAAGACACCTATTGGATGCACCAGACTGGTTAAACACCCTAATTGGACAAGATTAACTGTTGGGAGGACGAAAATGATCTAAAAATTCATCTAATGACACAAAACACCTATTGGATGCACAAGATTGGTTAAAAACCCTAATTGGACAAGATTAAATGTAGGGAGGACGAAAATGACATAAATGTTCATCCAATGACACAAAACAGTTATTGGATGCACAAGATTGTTTAAAAACCCTAATTGGATAAGAATTAGCCTAGGGAGGACGAAAATTACCTAATTGTTCATCCAATGACACAAAAACACCAATTGGATGCACAAGATTGGTTAGAAACCCTAATTGGACAACATAAAGTGTAGGGAGAGCGAAAATGACCTAAATGTTCATCCAATGACACAAAACACCTATTGGATGCACAAGATTGGTTAAAAACCCTAATTGGACAAGAATTATCATAGGGAGGACGAAAATGACCTAATTGTTCATCCAATGATACAAGACACCTATTGGATGCACCAGATTGGTTAAACACCCTAATTGGACAAGATTAAGTGTAGGGAGGACGAAAATGACCTAAATATTCATCTAATGACACAAAACACCTATTGGATGCACAAGATTGGTTAAAAACCCTAATTGGACAAGATTAAATGTAGGGAGGACGAAAATGACATAAATGTTCATCCAATGACACAAAAACACCTATCGGATGCACAAGATTGGTTAGAAACCCTAATTGAACAAGATTAAGTGTAGGGAGGACGAAAATGACCTAAATGTTCATCCAATGACACAAAACACCTATTGGATGCACAAGATTGGTTAGAAACCCTAATTGGACAAGATAAAGTGTAGGGAGGCCGAAAATGACCTAAATGTTCATCCAATGACACAAGACACCTATTGGATGCACCAGATTGGTTAAACACCCTAATTGGACAAGATTAAGTGTAGGGAGGACGAAAATGACCTAAATATTCATCGAATGACACAAAACACCTATTGGATGCACAAGATTGGTTAAAAACCCTAATTGGACCAGAGTAAATGTAGGGAGGACGAAAATGACATAAATGTTCATCCAATGACACAAAACAGTTATTGGATGCACAAGATTGTTTAAAAACCCGAATTGGATAAGAATTAGCCTAGGGAGGACGAAAATGACCTAATTGTTCATCCAATGACACAAAAACACCAATTGGATGCACATGATTGGTTAGAAACCCTAATTGGACAAGATAAAGTGTAGGGAGAGCGAAAATGACCTAAATGTTCATCCAATGACACAAGACACCTATTGGATGCACCAGATTGGTTAAACACCCTAATTGGACAAGATTAAGTGTAGGGAGGACGAAAATGACCTAAATATTCATCTAATGACACAAAACACCTATTGGATGCACAAGATTGGTTAAAAACCCTAATTGGACAAGAATTATCATAGGGAGGACGAAAATGACCTAATTGTTCATCCAATGACACAAAAACACCAATTGGATGCACAAGATTGGTCAGAAACCCTAATTGAACAAGATTAAGTGTAGGGAGGACGAAAATGACCTAAATGTTCATCCAATGACACAAAACACCTATTGGATGCACAAGATTGGTTAAAAACCCTAATTGGACAAGAATTATCATAGGGAGGACGAAAATGACCTAATTGTTCATCCAATGACACAAAAACACCTATCGGATGCAAAAGATTGGTTAGAAACCCTAATTGAAAGATTAAGTGTTGGGAGGACGAAAATGACCTAAATGTTCCTCCAATGACACAAAACACCTATTGGATGCACAAGATTGGTTAAAAACACTAATTGGATAAGAATAAGCCTAAGGAGGACGAAAATGACCTAAATGTTCATCCAATGACACAAAACACCTATTGGATGCACAAGATTGGTTAAAAACCCTAATTGGACAAGATTAAGTGTAGGGAGGACGAAAATGACCTAAATGTTCATCCAATGACACAAAACACCTATTAGATGCACAAGATTGGTTAAAAACCCTAATTGGACAAGAATTAGCCTAGGGAGGACGAAAATGACCTAATTGTTCATCCAATGACACAAAAACACCTGTCGGATGCACAAGATTGGTTAAAAACCGTAATTGGATAAGATTAAGTTTAGGGAGGACGAAAATGACCTAAATATTCATCCAATGACACAACACACCTATTGAATGAACAAGATTGGTTAAAAACCCTAATTGGACAAGATTAAGTGTTGGGAGGACGAAAATGACCTAAATGTTCATCCAATGTCACAAAAACACCTATCAGATGCACAAGATTGGTTAGAAACCCTAATTGAACAAGATTAAGTGTAGGGAGGACGAAAATGACCTAAATGTTCATCCAATGACACAAAACACCTATTGGATGCACAAGATTGGTTAAAAACCCTAATTGGACAAGAATTATAATAGGGAGGAAGAAAATGACCTAATTTTCCATCCAATGACACAAGACACCTATTGGATGCACCAGATTGGTTAAACACCCTAATTGGACAAGATTAAGTGTAGGGAGGACGAAAATGACCTAAATGTTCATCCAATGACACAATACACCTATTGGATGCACAAGATTGGTTAGAAACCCTAATTGGACAAGATAAAGTGTAGGGAGGCCGAAAATGACCTAAATGTTCATCCAATGACACAAGACACCTATTGGATGCACCAGATTGGTTAAACACCCTAATTGGACAAGATTAAGTGTAGGGAGGACGAAAATGACCTAAATATTCATCTAATGACACAAAACACCTATTGGATGCACAAGATTGGTTAAAAACCCTAATTGGACAAGAATTAGCCTAGGGAGGACGAAAATGACATAAATGTTCATCCAATGACACAAAACAGTTATTGAATGCACAAGATTGTTTAAAAACGCTAATAGGATAAGAATTAGCCTAGGGAGGACGAAAATGACCAAATTGTTCATCCAATGACACAAAAACACCAATTGGAAGCACAAGATTGGTTAGAAACCCTAATTGGACAAGATAAAGTGTAGGGAGAGCGAAAATGACCTAAATGTTCATCCAATGACATACGACACCTATTGGATGCACCAGATTGGTTAAACACCCTAATTGGACAAGATTAAGTGTAGGGAGGACGAAAATGACCTAAATGTTCATCCAATGACACAAAACACCTATTGGATGCACAAGATTGGTTAGAAACCGTAATTGGACAAGATAAAGTGTAGGGAGGCCGAAAATGACCTAAATGTTCATCCAACGACACAAGACACCATTTGGATGCACCAGATTGGTTAAACACCCTAATTGGACAAGATTAAGTGTAGGGAGGACGAAAATGACCTAAATATTCATCTAATGACACAAAACACCTATTGGATGCACAAGATTGGTTAAAAACCCTAATTGGACAAGATTAAATGTAGGGAGGACGAAAATGACATAAATGTTCATCCAATGACACAAAACAGTTATTGGATGCACAAGATTGTTTCAAAACCCTAATTGGATAAGAATTAGCCTAGGGAGGACGAAAATGACCTAATTGTTCATCCAATGACACAAAAACACCAATTGGATGCACAAGATTGGTTAGAAACCCTAATTGGACAAGATAAAGTGTAGGGAGGGCGAAAATGACCTAAATGTTCATCCAATGACACAAGACACCTATTGGATGCACCAGATTGGTTAAACACCCTAATTGGACAAGATTAAGTGTAGGGAGGACGAAAATGACCTAAATGTTCATCCAATGACACAAAATACCTATTGGATGCACAACATTGGTTAGAAACCCTAATTGGACAAGATAAAGTGTAGGGAGGCCGAAAATGACCTAAATGTTCATCCAATGACACAAGACACCTATTGGATGCACCAGATTGGTTAAACACCCTAATTGGACAAGATTAAGTGTAGGGAGGACGAAAATGACCTAAATATTCATCTAATGAAACAAAACACCTATTGGATGCACAAGAATTGTTAGAAACCCTAATTGGACAAGATAAAGTGTAGGGAGGATGAAAATGACCTTAGTGTTCATCCAATGACACAAAACACCTATTTGACGCACAAGATTGGTTAAAAACCCTAATTGGACAAGAATTAGCCTAGGGAGGACGAAAATGACCTAATTGTTCATCCAATGACACAAAAACACCTATCGGATGCACAAGATTGGTTAGAAACCTTAATTGAACAGGATTAAGTTTAGGGAGGACGAAAATGACCTAAATGTTCATCCAATGACACAAAACACCTATTGGATGCACAAGATTAGTTAAAAACCCCAATTGGACAAGATTAAGTTTAGGGAGGACGAAAATGACCTAAATATTCATAAAATGACACAAAACACCTATTGGATGCACAATATTGGTTAAAAACCCTAATTCGACAAGAATTAGCCTAGGGAGGACGGAAATAACCTAATTGTTCATCCAATGACACAAACACACCTATTGGATGAACAAGATTGGTTAGAAACCCTAATTGGACAAGAATAAGTGTAGGGAGGACGAAAATGACCTAAATGTTCATCCAATGACACAAAACACCTATTGGATGCACAACATTGGTTAGAAACCCTAATTGGACAAGATAAAGTGTAGGGAGGCCGAAAATGACCTAAATGTTCATCCAATGACACAAGACACCTATTGGATGCACCAGATTGGTTAAACACCCTAATTGGACAAGATTAAGTGTAGGGAGGACGAAAATGACCTAAATATTCATCTCATGACACAAAACACCTATTGGATGCACAAGATTGGTTAAAAACCCTAATTGGACAAGATTAAATGTAGGGAGGACGAAAATGACATAAATATTCATCCAATGACACAAAACAGTTATTGGATGCACAAGATTGTTTAAAAACCCTAATTGGATAAGAATTAGCCTAGGGAGGACGAAAATGACCTAATTGTTCATCCAATGACACAAAAACACCAATTGAATGCACAAGATTGGTTAGAAACCCTAATTGGACAACATAAAGTGTAGGGAGAGCGAAAATGACCTAAATGTTCATCCAATGACACAAAACACCTATTGGATGCACAATATTGGTTAAAAACCCTAATTGGACAAGAATTAGCTTATGGAGGACGAAAATGACCTAATTGTTCATCCAATGACACAAACACACCAATTGGATGCACAAGATTGGTTAGAAACCCTAATTGGACAAGAATAAGTGTAGGGAGGACGAAAATGACCTAAATGTTCAACCAATGACACAAAAACACCAATTGGATGCACAAGATTGGTTAGAAACCCTAATTGGACAAGATAAAGTGTAGGGAGAACGAAAATGACCTAAATGTTCATCCAATGACACAAGACACCTATTGGATGCACCAGATTGGTTAAACACCCCAATTGGACAAGATTAAGTGTAGGGAGGACGAAAATGACCTAAATGTTCATCCAATGACACAAAACACCTATTGGATGCACAAGATTGGTTAGAAACCCTAATTGGACAAGATAAAGTGTAGGGAGCCTGAAAATGACCTAAATGTTGATCCAATGACACAAGACACCTATTGGATGCACCAGATTGGTTAAACACCCTAATTCGACAAGATTAAGTGTAGGGAGGACGAAAATGACCTAAATATTCATCTAATGACACAAAACACCTATTAGATGCACAAGATTGGTTAAAAACCCTAAGTGGACAAGATTAAATGTAGGGAGGACGAAAATGACATAAATGTTCATCCGATGACACAAAACAGTTACTGGATGCAGAAGATTGTTTAAAAACCCTAATTGGATAAGAATTAGCCTAGGGAGGAGGAAAATGACCTAATTGTTCATCCAATGACACAAAAACACCAATTGGATGCACAAGATTGGTTAGAAACCCTAATTGGACAAGATAAAGTGTAGGGAGAGCGAAAATGACCTAAATGTTCATCCAATGAAACAAAACACCTATTGGATGCACAAGATTGGTTAAAAACCCTAATTGGACAAGAATTAGCATAGGGAGGACGAAAATGACCTAATTGTTCATTCAATGACATAAAACACCTATTGGATGCACAAGATTGGTTAGAAACCCTAATTGGACAAGATAGAGTGTAGGGAGGCCGAAAATGACCTAAATGTTCATCCAATGACACAAGACACCTATTGGATGCACCAGATTGGTTAAACACCCTAATTGGACAAGATAAAGTGTAGGGAGGACGAAAATGACCTAAATATTCATCTAATGACACAAAACACCTATTGGATGCACAAGATTTGTTAAAAACCCTAATTGGACAAGATTAAATGTAGGGAGTACGAAAATGACATAAATGTTCATCCAATGACACAAAACAGTTATTGGATGCACAAGATTGTTTAAAAACCCTAATTGCATAAGTATTAGCCTAGGGAGGACGAAAATGACCTAATTGTTCATCCAATGACACAAAAACACCAATTGGATACACAAGATTGGTTAGAAACCCTAATTGGACAAGATAAAGTGTAGGGAGAGCGAAAATGACCAAAATATTCATCCAATGACACAAAACACCTATTGGATGCACAATATTGGTTAAAAACCCTAATTGGACAAGAATTAGCTTATGGAGGACGAAAATGACCTAATTGTTCATCCAATGACACAAACACACCTATTGGATGCACAACATTGGTTAGAAACCCTAATTGGACAAGATTAAGTGTAGGGAGGACGAAAATGACCTAAATGTTCAACCAATGACACAAAAACACCAATTGGATGCACAAGATTGGTTAGAAACCCTAATTGGACAAGATAAAGTGTAGGGAGAGCGAAAATAACCTAAATGTTCATCCAATGACACAAGACACCTATTGGATGCACCAGATTGGTTAAACACCCTAATTGGACAAGATTAAGTGTAGGGAGGACGAAAATGACCTAAATATTCATCCAATGACACAAAACATCTATTGGATGCACAAGATAGGTTAGAAACCCTAATTGGACAAGATAAAGTGTAGGGAGGCCGAAAATGACCTAAATGTTCATCCAATGACACAAGACACCTATTGGATGCACCAGATTGGTTAAACACCCTAATTGGACAAGATTAAGTGTAGGGAGGACGAAAATGACCTAAATATTCATCTAATGACACAAAACACCTATTGGATGCACAAGATTGGTTAAAAACCCTAATTGGACAAGATTAAATGTAGGGAGGACGAAAATGACATAAATGTTCATCCAATGACACAAAACAGTTATTGGATGCACAAGATTGTTTAAAAACCCTAATTGGATAAGAATTAGCCTAGGGAGGACGAAAATGACCTAATTGTTCATCCAATGACACAAAAACACCAATTGGATGCACAAGATTAGTTAGAAACCCTAATTGGACAAGATAAAGTGTAGGGAGAGCGAAAATGACCTAAATGTTCATCCAATGACACAAAACACCTATTGGATTCACAAGATTGGTTAAAAACCCAGATTGGACAAGAATTATCATAGGGAGGACGAAAATGACCTAATTGTTCATCCAATGATACAAGACACCTATTGGATGCACCAGACTGGTTAAACACCCTAATTGGACAAGATTAACTGTTGGGAGGACGAAAATGATCTAAAAATTCATCTAATGACACAAAACACCTATTGGATGCACAAGATTGGTTAAAAACCCTAATTGGACAAGATTAAATGTAGGGAGGACGAAAATGACATAAATGTTCATCCAATGACACAAAACAGTTATTGGATGCACAAGATTGTTTAAAAACCCTAATTGGATAAGAATTAGCCTAGGGAGGACGAAAATTACCTAATTGTTCATCCAATGACACAAAAACACCAATTGGATGCACAAGATTGGTTAGAAACCCTAATTGGACAACATAAAGTGTAGGGAGAGCGAAAATGACCTAAATGTTCATCCAATGACACAAAACACCTATTGGATGCACAAGATTGGTTAAAAACCCTAATTGGACAAGAATTATCATAGGGAGGACGAAAATGACCTAATTGTTCATCCAATGATACAAGACACCTATTGGATGCACCAGATTGGTTAAACACCCTAATTGGACAAGATTAAGTGTAGGGAGGACGAAAATGACCTAAATATTCATCTAATGACACAAAACACCTATTGGATGCACAAGATTGGTTAAAAACCCTAATTGGACAAGATTAAATGTAGGGAGGACGAAAATGACATAAATGTTCATCCAATGACACAAAAACACCTATCGGATGCACAAGATTGGTTAGAAACCCTAATTGAACAAGATTAAGTGTAGGGAGGACGAAAATGACCTAAATGTTCATCCAATGACACAAAACACCTATTGGATGCACAAGATTGGTTAAAAACCGTAATTGGATAAGATTAAGTTTAGGGAGGAAGAAAATGACATAAATATTCATCCAATGACACAACACACCTATTGAATGATCAAGATTGGTTAAAAACCCTAATTGGACAAGATTAAGTGTAGGGAGGACGAAAATGACCTAAATATTCATCCAATGACACAACACACCCATTGAATGAACAAGATTGGTTAAAAACCCTAATTGGACAAGATTAAGTGTAGGGAGGACGAAAATGACCTAAATGTTCATCCAATGACACAAAAACACCTATCGGATGCACAAGATTGGTTAGAAACCCTAATTGAACAAGATTAAGTGTAGGGAGGACGAAAATGACCTAAATATTCATCCAATGACACAAAACACCTACTGGATGCACAAGATTGGTTAAAAACCCTAATTGGATAAGAATTAGCATACGGAGGACGAAAATGACCTAAATGTTCATCCAATGACACAAAACACCTATTGGATGCACAAGATTGGTTAAAAACCCTAATTGGACAAGAATTATCATAGGGAGGACGAAAATGACCTAATTGTTCATCCAATGACACAAAAACACCAATTGGATGCACAAGATTGGTTAGAAACCCAAATTGGACAAGAAAAAGTGTAGGGAGGACGAAAATGAACTAAGTGTTCATCCAATGACACATAACACCTATTTGATGAACAAGATTGGTTAAAAACCCTAATTGGACAAGAATTAGCCTAGGGAGGACGAAAATGACCTAATTGTTCATCCAATGACACAAAAACACCTATCGGATGCACAAGAATTGTTAGAAACCCTAATTGAACAAGATTAAGTGTAGCGAGGACGAAAATGACCTAAATGTTCATCCAATGACACAAAACACCTATTGGATGCACAAGATTGGTTAAAAACCCTAATTGGACAAGAATTATCATAGGGAGGACGAAAATGACCTAATTGTTCATCCAATGACACAAAAACACCAATTGGATGCACAAGATTGGTTAGAAACCCTAATTGGACAAGATAAAGTGTAGGAGAGCGAAAATGACCTAAATGTTCATCCAATGACACAAAACACCTATTGGATGCACAAGATTGGTTAAAAACCCTAATTGGACAAGAATTATAATAGGGAGGACGAAAATGACCTAATTGTTCATCCAATGACACAAGACACCTATTGGATGCACCAGATTGGTTAAACACCCTAATTGGACAAGATTAAGTGTAGGGAGGACGAAAATGACCTAAATGTTCATCCAATGACACAAAACACCTATTGGATGCACAAGATTGGTTAAAAACCCTAATTGGACAAGAATTATCCTAGGGAGGACGAAAATGACCTAATTGTTCATCCAATGATACAAAAACACCAATTGGATGCACAAGAATTGTTAGAAACCCTAATTGGACAAGATAAAGTGTAGGGAGGACGAAAATGACCTAAATGTTCATCCAATGACACAAAACACCTATTGGATGCACAAGATTGGTTAGAAACCGTAATTGGACAAGATAAAGTGTAGGGAGGCCGAAAATGACCTAAATGTTCATCCAATGACACAAGACACCATTTGGATGCACCAGATTGGTTAAACACCCTAATTGGACAAGATTAAGTGTAGGGAGGACGAAAATGACCTAAATATTCATCTAATGACACAAAACACCTATTGGATGCACAAGATTGGTTAAAAACCCTAATTGGACAAGATTAAATGTAGGGAGGACGAAAATGACATAAATGTTCATCCAATGACACAAAACAGTTATTGGATGCAAAAGATTGTTTAAAAACCCTAATTGGATAAGAATTAGCCTAGGGAGGACGAAAATGACCTAATTGTTCATCCAATGACACAAAAACACCAATTGGATGCACAAGATTGGTTAGAAACCCTAATTGGACAATATAAAGTGTAGGGAGAGCGAAAATGACCTAAATGTTCATCCAATGACACAAAACACCTATTGGATGCACAAGATTGGTTAAAAACCCTAATTGGACAAGAATTATCATAGGGAGGACGAAAATGACATAATTGTTCATCCAATGATACAAGACACCTATTGGATGCACCAGATTGGTTAAACACCCTAATTGGACAAGATTAAGTGTAGGGAGGACGAAAATGACCTAAATATTCATCTAATGACACAAAACACCTATTGGATGCACAAGATTGGTTAAAAACCCTAATTGGACAAGAATTATCATAGGGAGGACGAAAATGACCTAATTGTTCATCCAATGACACAAAAACACCAATTGGATGCACAAGAATTGTTAGAAACCCTAATTGGACAAGATAAAGTGTAGGGAGGACGAAAATGACGTAAGTGTTCATCCAATGACACAAAACACCTATTGGATGCACAAGATTGGTTAAAAACCCTAATGGGACAAGAATTAGCCTAAGGAGGACGATAATGACCTAATTATTAATCCAATGACACAAAAACACCTATCGGATGCACAAGATTGGTTAGAAACCCTAATTGGACAAGATAAAGTGTAGGGAGGACGAAAATGACCTAAATGTTCATCCAATGACACAAAACACCTATTGGATGCACAAGATTGGTTAGAAACCCTAATTGGACAAGATAAAGTGTAGGGAGGCCGAAAATGACCTAAATGTTCATCCAATGACACAAGACACCTATTGGATGCACAAGATTGGTTAAAAACCCTAATTGGACAAGATTAAATGTAGGGAGGACGAAAATGACATAAATGTTCAACCAATGACACAAAACAGTTATTGGATGCACAAGATTGTTTAAAAACCCTAATTGGATAAGAATTAGCCTAGGGAGGACGAAAATGACCTAATTGTTCATCCAATGACACAAAAACACCAATTGGATGCAAAAGATTGGTTAGAAACCCTAATTGGACAAGATAAAGTGTAGGGAGAGCGAAAATGACCTAAATGTTCATCCAATGACACAAAACACCTATTGGATACACAAGATTGGTTAAAAACCTTAATTGGAGAAGAATTATCATAGGGAGGACGAAAATGACCTAATTGTTCATCCAATGATACAAGACACCTATTGGATGCACCAGATTGGTTAAACACCCTAATATGACAAGATTAAGTGTAGGGAGGACGAAAATGACCTAAATATTCATCTAATGACACAAAACACCTATTGGATGCACAAGATTGGTTAAAAACCCTAATTGGACAAGATTAAATGTAGGGAGGACGAAAATGACATAAATGTTCATCCAATGACACAAAACAGTTATTGGATGCACAAGATTGTTTAAAAACCCTAATTGGATAAGAATTAGCCTAGGGAGGACGAAAATGACCTAATTGTTCATCCAATGACACAAAAACACCAATTGGATGCACAAGATTGGTTAGAAACCCTAATTGGACAAGATAAAGTGTAGCGAGACCGAAAATGACCTAAATGTTCATCCAATGACACAAGACACCTATTGGATGCACCAGATTGGTTAAACACCCTAATTGGACAAGATTAAGTGTAGGGAGGACGAAAATGACCTAAATATTCATCTAATGACACAAAACACGTATTGGATGCACAAGATTGGTTAAAAACCCTAATTGGACAAGATTAACTGTAGGGAGGACGAAAATGATATAAATGTTCATCCAATGACACAAAATAGTTATTGGATGCACAAGATTGTTTAAAAACCCTAATTGGATAAGAATTAGCCTAGGGAGGACGAAAATGACCTAATTGTTCATCCAATGACACAAAAACACCAATTGGATGCACAAGATTGGTTAGAAACCCTAATTGGACAAGATAAAGTGTAGGGAGAGCGAAAATGACCTAAATGTTCATCCAATGACACAAAACACCTATTGGATGCACAAGATTGGTTAAAAACCCTAATTGGACAAGAATTATAATAGGGAGGACGAAAATGACCTAATTGTTCATCCAATGACACAAGACACCTATTGGATGCACTAGATTGGTTAAACACCCTAATTGGACAAGATTAAGTGTAGGGAGGACGAAAATGATCTAAATGTTCATCCAATGACACAAAACACCTATTGGATGCACAAGATTGGTTAGAAACCCTAATTGGACAAGATAGAGTGTTGGGAGGCCGAAAATGACCTAAATGTTCATCCAATGACACAAGACACCTATTGGATGCACCAGATTGGTTAAACACCCTAATTGGACAAGATTAAGTGTAGGGAGGACGAAAATGACCTAAATATTCATCTAATGAAACAAAACACCTATTGGATGCACAAGAATTGTTAGAAACCCTAATTGGACAAGATAAAGTGTAGGGAGGATGAAAATGACCTTAGTGTTCATCCAATGACACAAAACACCTATTTGACGCACAAGATTGGTTAAAAACCCTAATTGGACAAGAATTAGCCTAGGGAGGACGAAAATGACCTAATTGTTCATCCAATGACACAAAAACACCTATCGGATGCACAAGATTGGTTAGAAACCCTAATTGAACAGGATTAAGTGTAGGGAGGACAAAAATGACCTAAATGTTCATCCAATGACACAAAACACCTATTGGATGCACAAGATTAGTTAAAAACCCCAATTGGACAAGATTAAGTTTAGGGAGGACGAAAATGACCTAAATATTCATAAAATGACACAAAACACCTATTGGATGCACAATATTGGTTAAAAACCCTAATTCGACAAGAATTAGCCTAGGGAGGACGGAAATAACCTAATTGTTCATCCAATGACACAAACACACCTATTGGATGAACAAGATTGGTTAGAAACCCTAATTGGACAAGATTAAGTGTAGGGAGGACGAAAATGACCTAAATGTTCATCCAATGACACAAAACACCTATTGGATGCACAACATTGGTTAGAAACCCTAATTGGACAAGATAAAGTGTAGGGAGGCCGAAAATGACCTAAATGTTCATCCAATGACACAAGACACCTATTGGATGCACCAGATTGGTTAAACACCCTAATTGGACAAGATTAAGTGTAGGGAGGACGAAAATGACCTAAATATTCATCTCATGACACAAAACACCTATTAGATGCACAAGATTGGTTAAAAACCCTAATTGGACAAGATTAAATGTAGGGAGGACGAAAATGACATAAATATTCATCCAATGACACAAAACAGTTATTGGATGCACAAGATTGTTTAAAAACCCTAATTGGATAAGAATTAGCCTAGGGAGGACGAAAATGACCTAATTGTTCATCCAATGACACAAAAACACCAATTGAATGCACAAGATTGGTTAGAAACCTTAATTGGACAACATAAAGTGTAGGGAGAGCGAAAATGACCTAAATGTTCATCCAATGACACAAAACACCTATTGGATGCACAATATTGGTTAAAAACCCTAATTGGACAAGAATTAGCTTATGGAGGACGAAAATGACCTAATTGTTCATCCAATGACACAAACACACCAATTGGATGCACAAGATTGGTTAGAAACCCTAATTGGACAAGAATAAGTGTAGGGAGGACGAAAATGACCTAAATGTTCAACCAATGACACAAAAACACCAATTGGATGCACAAGATTGGTTAGAAACCCTAATTGGACAAGATAAAGTGTAGGGAGAGCGAAAATGACCTAAATGTTCATCCAATGACACAAGACACCTATTGGATGCACCAGATTGGTTAAACACCCCAATTGGACAAGATTAAGTGTAGGGAGGACGAAAATGACCTAAATGTTCATCCAATGACACAAAACACCTATTGGATGCACAAGATTGGTTAGAAACCCTAATTGGACAAGATAAAGTGTAGGGAGCCTGAAAATGACCTAAATGTTCATCCAATGACACAAGACACCTATTGGATGCACCAGATTGGTTAAACACCCTAATTCGACAAGATTAAGTGTAGGGAGGACGAAAATGACCTAAATATTCATCTAATGACACAAAACACCTATTAGATGCACAAGATTGGTTAAAAACCCTAAGTGGACAAGATTAAATGTAGGGAGGACGAAAATGACATAAATGTTCATCCGATGACACAAAACAGTTACTGGATGCAGAAGATTGTTTAAAAACCCTAATTGGATAAGAATTAGCCTAGGGAGGAGGAAAATGACCTAATTGTTCATCCAATGACACAAAAACACCAATTGGATGCACAAGATTGGTTAGAAACCCTAACTGGACAAGATAAAGTGTAGGGAGAGCGAAAATGACCTAAATGTTCATCCAATGAAACAAAACACCTATTGGATGCACAAGATTGGTTAAAAACCCTAATTGGACAAGAATTAGCATAGGGAGGACGAAAATGACCTAATTGTTCATTCAATGACATAAAACATCTATTGGATGCACAAGATTGGTTAGAAACCCTAATTGGACAAGATAGAGTGTAGGGAGGCCGAAAATGACCTAAATGTTCATCCAATGACACAAGACACCTATTGGATGCACCAGATTGGTTAAACACCCTAATTGGACAAGATAAAGTGTAGGGAGGACGAAAATGACCTAAATATTCATCTAATGACACAAAACACCTATTGGATGCACAAGATTTTTTAAAAACCCTAATTGGACAAGATTAAATGTAGGGAGTACAAAAATGACATAAATGTACATCCAATGACACAAAACAGTTATTGGATGCACAAGATTGTTTAAAAACCCTAATTGCATAAGTATTAGCCTAGGGAGGACGAAAATGACCTAATTGTTCATCCAATGACACAAAAACACCAATTGGATACACAAGATTGGTTAGAAACCCTAATTGGACAAGATAAAGTGTAGGGAGAGCGAAAATGACCTAAATATTCATCCAATGACACAAAACACCTATTGGATGCACAATATTGGTTAAAAACCCTAATTGGACAAGAATTAGCTTATGGAGGACGAAAATGACCTAATTGTTCATCCAATGACACAAACACACCTATTGGATGCACAACATTGGTTAGAAACCCTAATTGGACAAGATTAAGTGTAGGGAGGACGAAAATGACATAAATGTTCAACCAATGACACAAAAACACCAATTGGATGCACAAGATTGGTTAGAAACCCTAATTGGACAAGATAAAGTGTAGGGAGAGCGAAAATAACCTAAATGTTCATCCAATGACACAAGACACCTATTGGATGCACCAGATTGGTTAAACACCCTAATTGGACAAGATTAAGTGTAGGGAGGACGAAAATGACCTAAATATTCATCCAATGACACAAAACATCTATTGGATGCACAAGATAGGTTAGAAACCCTAATTGGACAAGATAAAGTGTAGGGAGGCCGAAAATGACCTAAATGTTCATCCAATGACACAAGACACCTATTGGATGCACCAGATTGGTTAAACACCCTAATTGGACAAGATTAAGTGTAGGGAGGACGAAAATGACCTAAATATTCATCTAATGACACAAAACACCTATTGGATGCACAAGATTGGTTAAAAACCCTAATTGGACAAGATTAAATGTAGGGAGGACGAAAATGACATAAATGTTCATCCAATGACACAAAACAGTTATTGGATGCACA
The DNA here is from genome assembly GCA_037974835.1 of Cicer judaicum. Taxonomy (NCBI): domain Eukaryota; kingdom Viridiplantae; phylum Streptophyta; class Magnoliopsida; order Fabales; family Fabaceae; genus Cicer; species Cicer judaicum. The sequence goes on from JBBPBS010000647.1 coordinate 112,856, forward strand.
AGATTGTTTAAAAACCCTAATTGGATAAGAATTAGCCTAGGGAGGACGAAAATGACCTAATTGTTCATCCAATGACACAAAAACACCAATTGGATGCACAAGATTAGTTAGAAACCCTAATTGGACAAGATAAAGTGTAGGGAGAGCGAAAATGACCTAAATGTTCATCCAATGACACAAAACACCTATTGGATTCACAAGATTGGTTAAAAACCCAGATTGGACAAGAATTATCATAGGGAGGACGAAAATGACCTAATTGTTCATCCAATGATACAAGACACCTATTGGATGCACCAGACTGGTTAAACACCCTAATTGGACAAGATTAACTGTTGGGAGGACGAAAATGATCTAAAAATTCATCTAATGACACAAAACACCTATTGGATGCACAAGATTGGTTAAAAACCCTAATTGGACAAGATTAAATGTAGGGAGGACGAAAATGACATAAATGTTCATCCAATGACACAAAACAGTTATTGGATGCACAAGATTGTTTAAAAACCCTAATTGGATAAGAATTAGCCTAGGGAGGACGAAAATTACCTAATTGTTCATCCAATGACACAAAAACACCAATTGGATGCACAAGATTGGTTAGAAACCCTAATTGGACAACATAAAGTGTAGGGAGAGCGAAAATGACCTAAATGTTCATCCAATGACACAAAACACCTATTGGATGCACAAGATTGGTTAAAAACCCTAATTGGACAAGAATTATCATAGGGAGGACGAAAATGACCTAATTGTTCATCCAATGATACAAGACACCTATTGGATGCACCAGATTGGTTAAACACCCTAATTGGACAAGATTAAGTGTAGGGAGGACGAAAATGACCTAAATATTCATCTAATGACACAAAACACCTATTGGATGCACAAGATTGGTTAAAAACCCTAATTGGACAAGATTAAATGTAGCGAGGACAAAAATGACATAAATGTTCATCCAATGACACAAGCACTTATTGGATGCACAAGATTGTTTAAAAACCCTAATTGGATAAGAATTAGCCTAGGGAGGACGAAAATGACCTAATTGTTCATCCAATGACACAAAAACACCAATTGGATGCACAAGATTGGTTAGAAACCCTAATTGGACAAGATAAAGTGTAGGGAGTGCGAAAATGACCTAAATGTTCATCCAATGACACAAGACACCTATTGGATGCACCAGATTGGTTAAACACCCTAATTGGACAAGATTAAGTGTAGGGAGGACGAAAATGACCTAAATGTTCATCCAATGACACAAAACACCTATTGGATGCACAAGATTGGTTAAAAACCCTAATTGGACAAGAATTATCCTAGGGAGGACGAAAATGACCTAATTGTTCATCCAATGATACAAAAACACCAATTGGATGCACAAGAATTGTTAGAAACCCTAATTGGACAAGATAAAGTGTAGGGAGGACGAAAATGACCTAAATGTTCATCCAATGACACAAAACACCTATTGGATGCACAAGATTGGTTAGAAACCGTAATTGGACAAGATAAAGTGTAGGGAGGCCGAAAATGACCTAAATGTTCATCCAATGACACAAGACACCATTTGGATGCACCAGATTGGTTAAACACCCTAATTGGACAAGATTAAGTGTAGGGAGGACGAAAATGACCTAAATATTCATCTAATGACACAAAACACCTATTGGATGCACAAGATTGGTTAAAAACCCTAATTGGACAAGATTAAATGTAGGGAGGACGAAAATGACATAAATGTTCATCCAATGACACAAAACACCTATTGGATGCACAAGATTGGTTAGAAACCCTAATTGGACAAGATAAAGTGTAGGGAGGCCGAAAATGACCTAAATGTTCATCCAATGACACAAGACACCTATTGGATGCACAAGATTGGTTAAAAACCCTAATTGGACAAGATTAAATGTAGGGAGGACGAAAATGACATAAATGTTCATCCAATGACACAAAACAGTTATTGGATGCACAAGATTGTTTAAAAACCCTAATTGGATAAGAATTAGCCTAGGGAGGACGAAAATGACCTAATTGTTCATCCAATGACACAAAAACACCAATTGGATGCACAAGATTGGTTAGAAACCCTAATTGGACAAGATAAAGTGTAGGGAGAGCGAAAATGACCTAAATGTTCATCCAATGACACAAAACACCTATTGGATGCACAAGATTGGTTAAAAACCCTAACTGGACAAGAATTATCATAGGGAGGACGAAAATGACCTAATTGTTCATCCAATGACACAAAACACCTATTGGATGCACCAGATTGGTTAAACACCCTAATTGGACAAGATTAAGTGTAGGGAGGACGAAAATGACCTAAATATTCATCTAATGACACAAGACAGTTATTGGATGCACAAGATTGTTTAAAAACCCTAATTGGATAAGAGTTAGCCTAGGGAGGACGAAAATGACCAAATTGTTCATCCAATGACACGAAAACACCAATTGGAAGAACAAGATTGGTTAGAAACCCTAATTGGACAAGATAAAGTGTAGGGAGAGCGAAAATGACCTAAATGTTCATCCAATGACACAAAACACCTTTTGGATGCACAAGATTGGTTAAAAACCCTAATTGGACAAGAATTATCATAGGGAGGACGAAAATGACCTAATTGTTCATCCAATGACACAAAACACCTATTGGATGCACCAGATTGGTTAAACACCCTAATTGGACAAGATTAAGTGTAGGGAGGACGAAAATGACCTAAATATTCATCTAATGACACAAGACAGTTATTGGATGCACAAGATTGTTTAAAAACCCTAATTGGATAAGAATTAGCCTAGGGAGGACGAAAATGACCAAATTGTTCATCCAATGACACGAAAACACCAATTGGAAGAACAAGATTGGTTAGAAACCCTAATTGGACAAGATAAAGTGTAGGGAGAGCGAAAATGACCTAAATGTTCATCCAATGACACAAGACACCTATTGGATGCACCAGATTGGTTAAACACCCTAATTGGACAAGATTAAGTGTAGGGAGGACGAAAAAGACCTAAATGTTCATCCAATGACACAAAACACGTATTGGATGCACAAGATTGGTTAAAAACCCTAATTGGACAAGATTAAATGTAGGGAGGACGAAAATGACATAAATGTTCATCCAATGACACAAAACAGTTATTGGATGCACAAGATTGTTTAAAAACCCTAATTGGATATGAATTAGCCTAGGGAGGACGAAAATGACCTAATTGTTCATCCAATGACACAAAAACACCAATTGGATGCACAAGATTGGTTAAACACCCTAATTGGACAAGATTAAATGTAGGGAGGACGAAAATGACATAAATGTTCATCCAATGACACAAAACACCTATTGGATGCACAAGATTGGTTAAAAACCCTAATTGGACAAGAATTATCATAGGGAGGACGAAAATGACCTAATTGTTCATCCTATGACACAAAAACACCAATTGGATGCACAAGATTGGTTAGAAACCCTAATTGGACAAGATAAAGTGTAGGGAGAGCGAAAATGACCTAAATGTTCATCCAATGACACAAAACACCTATTGGATGCACAAGATTGGTTAAAAACCCTAATTGGACAAGAATTATAATAGGGAGGACGAAAATGACCTAATTGTTCATCCAATGACACAAGACACCTATTGGATGCACCAGATTGGTTAAACACCCTAATTGGACAAGATTAAGTGTAGGGAGGACGAAAATGACCTAAATATTCATCTAAACACCTATTGGATGCACAAGATTGGTTAAAAACCCTAATTGGACAAGATTAAATGTAGGGAGGACGAAAATGACATAAATGTTCATCCAATGACACAAAACAGTTATTGGATGCACAAGATTGTTTAAAAACCCTAATTGGATAAGAATTATCCTAGGGAGGACGAAAATGACCTAATTGTTCATCCAATGACACAAAAACACCAATTTGATGCACAAGATTGGTTAGAAACCCTAATTGGACAAGATAAAGTGTAGGGAGAGCGAAAATGACCTAAATGTTCATCCAATGACACAAAACACCTATTGGATGCACAACATTGGTTAGAAACCCTAATTGGACAAGATAAAGTGTAGGGAGGCCGAAAATGACCTAAATGTTCATCCAATGACACAAGACACCTATTGGATGCACCAGATTGGTTAAACACCCTAATTGGACAAGATTAAGTGTAGGGAGGACGAAAATGACCTAAATATTCATCTAATGACACAAAACACCTATTGGATGCACAAGATTGGTTAAAAACCCTAATTGGACAAGATTAAATGTAGGGAGGACGAAAATGACATAAATGTTCATCCAATGACACAAAACACTTATTGGATGCACAAGATTGTTTAAAAACCCTAATTGGATAAGAATTAGCCTAGGGAGGACGAAAATGACCTAATTGTTCATCCAATGACACAAAAACACCAATTGGATGCACAAGATTGGTTAGAAACCCTAATTGGACAAGATAAAGTGTAGGGAGAGCGAAAATGACCTAAATGTTCATCCAATAACTCAAGACACCTATTGGATGCACCAGATTGGTTAAACACCCTAATTGGACAAGATTAAGTGTAGGGAGGACGAAAATGACCTAAATGTTCATCCAATGACACAAAACACCTATTGGATGCACAAGATTGGTTAAAAACCCTAATTGGACAAGAATTATCATAGGGAGGACGAAAATGACCTAATTGTTCATCCAATGACACAAAAACACCAATTGGATGCACAAGAATTGTTAGAAACCCTAATTGGACAAGATAAAGTGTAGGGAGGACGAAAATGACCTAAGTGTTCATCCAATGACAAAAAACACCTATTGGATGCACAAGATTGGTTAAAAACTCTAATTGGACAAGAATTAGCCTTGGGAGGACGAAAATGACCTAATTGTTCATCCAATGACACAAAAACACCTATCGGATGCACAAGATTGGTTAGAAACCCTAATTGAACAAGATTAAGTGTAGGGAGGACGAAAATGACCTAAATGTTCATCCAATGACACAAAACACCTATTGGATGCACAAGATTAGTTAAAAACCCTAATTGGACAAGATTAAGTTTAGGGAGGACGAAAATGACCTAAATATTCATAAAATGACACAAAACACCTATTGGATCCACAATATTGGTTAAAAACCCTAATTGGACAAGAATTAGCCTAGGGAGGACGAAAATGACCTAATTGTTCATCCAATGACACAAACACACCTATTGGATGCACAAGATTGGTTAGAAACCCTAATTGGACAAGATTAAATGTACGGAGGACGAAAATGACATAAATGTTCATCCAATGACACAAAAACACCTATCGGATGCACAAGATTGGTTAGAAACCCTAATTGAACAAGATTAAGTGTAGGGAGGACGAAAATGACCTAAATGTTCATCCAATGACACAAAACACCTATTGGATGCACAAGATTGGTTAAAAACCTTAATTGGATAAGAATTAGCCTAGGGAGGACGAAAATGACCTAATTGTTCATCCAATGACACAAAAACACCTATCGGATGCACAAGATTGGTTAGAAACCCTAATTGAACAAGATTAAGTGTAGGAAGGACCTAAATGACCTAAATGTTCATCCAATGACACAAAACACCTATTGGATGCACAAGATTGGTTAAAAACCCTAATTGGATAAGAATTAGCCTAAGGAGGACGAAAATGACCTAAATGTTCATCCAATGACACAAAACACCTAATGGATGCACAAGATTGGTTAAAAACCCTAATTGGACAAGAATTATCATAGGGAGGACGAAAATGACCTAATTGTTCATCCAATGACACAAAAACACCAATTGGATGCACAAGATTGGTTAGAAACCCTAATTGGACAAGATAAACTGTAGGGAGGCCGAAAATGACCTAAATGTTCATCCAATGACACAAGACACCTATTGGATGCACCAGATTGGTTAAACACCCTAATTGGACAAGATTAAGTGTAGAGAGGACGAAAATGACCTAAATATTCATCTAATGACACAAAACACCTATTGGATGCACAAGATTGGTTAAAAACCCTAATTGGACAAAATTAAATGTAGGGAGGACGAAAATGACATAAATGATCATCCAATGACACAAAACAGTTATTGGATGCACAAGATTGTTGAAAAACCCTAATTGGATAAGAATTAGCCTAGCGAGGACGAAAATGACCTAATTGTTCATCCAATGACACAAAAACACCAATTGGATGTACAAGATTGGTTAGAAACCCTAATTGGACAAGATAAAGTGTAGGGAGAGCGAAAATGACCTAAATGTTCATCCAATGACACAAAACACCTATTGGACGCACAATATTGGTTAAAAACCCTAATTGGACAAGAATTAGCTTATGGAGGACGAAAATGACCTAATTGTTCATCCAATGACACAAACACACCTATTGGATGCACAAGATTGGTTAGAAACCCTAATTGGACAAAATTAAATGTAGGGAGGACGAAAATGACATAAATGTTCATCCAATGACACAAAACAGTTATTGGATGCACAAGATTGTTGAAAAACCCTAATTGGATAAGAATTAGCCTAGCGAGGACGAAAATGACCTAATTGTTCATCCAATGACACAAAAACACCAATTGGATGTACAAGATTGGTTAGAAACCCTAATTGGACAAGATAAAGTGTAGGGAGAGCGAAAATGACCTAAATGTTCATCCAATGACACAAAACACCTATTGGATGCACAAGATTGGTTAAAAACCCTAATTGGACAAGAATTATAATAGGGAGGACGAAAATGACCTAATTGTTCATCCAATGACACAAGACACCTATTGGATGCACCAGATTGGTTAAACACCCTAATTGGACAAGATTAAGTGTAGGGAGGACGAAAATGACCTAAATGTTCATCCAATGACACAAAACACCTATTGGATGCACAAGATTGGTTAGAAACCCTAATTGGACAAGATAAAGTGTAGGGAGGCCGAAAATGACCTAAATGTTCATCCAATGACACAAGACACCTATTGGATGCACAAGATTGGTTAAAAACCCTAATTGGACAAGATTAAATGTAGGGAGGACGAAAATGACATAAATGTTCAACCAATGACACAAAACAGTTATTGGATGCACAAGATTGTTTAAAAACCCTAATTGGATAAGAATTAGCCTAGGGAGGACGAAAATGACCTAATTGTTCATCCAATGACACAAAAACACCAATTGGATGCAAAAGATTGGTTAGAAACCCTAATTGGACAAGATAAAGTGTAGGGAGAGCGAAAATGACCTAAATGTTCATCCAATGACACAAAACACCTATTGGATACACAAGATTGGTTAAAAACCTTAATTGGAGAAGAATTATCATAGGGAGGACGAAAATGACCTAATTGTTCATCCAATGATACAAGACACCTATTGGATGCACCAGATTGGTTAAACACCCTAATATGACAAGATTAAGTGTAGGGAGGACGAAAATGACCTAAATATTCATCTAATGACACAAAACACCTATTGGATGCACAAGATTGGTTAAAAACCCTAATTGGACAAGATTAAATGTAGGGAGGACGAAAATGACATAAATGTTCATCCAATGACACAAAACAGTTATTGGATGCACAAGATTGTTTAAAAACCCTAATTGGATAAGAATTAGCCTAGGGAGGACGAAAATGACCTAATTGTTCATCCAATGACACAAAAACACCAATTGGATGCACAAGATTGGTTAGAAACCCTAATTGGACAAGATAAAGTGTAGGGAGGACGAAAATGACCTAATTGTTCATCCAATGACACAAAAACACCAATTGGATGCACAAGATTGGTTAGAAACCCTAATTGGACAAGATAAAGTGTAGGGAGAGCGAAAATGACCTAAATGTTCATCCAATGACACAAGACACCTATTGGATGCACCAGATTGGTTAAACACCCTATTTGGACAAGATTAAGTGTAGGGAGGACGAAAATGACCTAAATGTTCATCCAATGACACAAAACACCTATTGGATGCACAAGATTGGTTAGAAACCCTAATTGGACAAGATAAAGTGTAAGGAGGCCGAAAATGACCTAATTGTTCATCCAATGACACAAGACACCTATTGGATGCACAAGATTGGTTAGAAACCCTAATTGGACAAGATAAAGTGTAGGGAGAGCGAAAATGACCTAAATGTTCATCCAATAACACAAGACACCTATTGGATGCACCAGATTGGTTAAACACCCTAATTGGACAAGATTAAGTGTAGGGAGGATGAAAATGACCTAATTGTGCATCCAATGACACAAAAACACCAATTGGATGCACAAGAATTGTTAGAAACCCTAATTGGACAAGATAAAGTGTAGGGAGGATGAAAATGACCTTAATGTTCATCCAATGACACAAAACACCTACTTGACGCACAAGATTGGTTAAAAACCCTAATTGGACAAGAATTAGCCTAGGGAGGACGAAAATGACCTAATTGTTCATCCAATGACACAAAAACACCTATCGGATGCACAAGATTGGTTAGAAACCCTAATTGAACAGGATTAAGTGTAGGGAGGACGAAAATGACCTAAATGTTCATCCAATGACACAAAACACCTATTGGATGCACAAGATTAGTTAAAAACCCTAATTGGACAAGATTAAGTTTAGGGAGGACGAAAATGACCTAAATATTCATAAAATGACACAAAACACCTATTGGATGCACAATATTGGTTAAAAACCCTAATTCGACAAGAATTAGCCTAGGGAGGACGAAAATAACCTAATTGTTCATCCAATGACACAAACACACCTATTGGATGAACAAGATTGGTTAGAAACCCTAATTGGACAAGATTAAGTGTAGGGAGGACGAAAATGACCTAAATGTTCAACCAATGACACAAAAACACCAATTGGATGCACAAGATTGGTTAGAAACCCTAATTGGACAAGATAAAGTGTAGGGAGAGCGAAAATAACCTAAATGTTCATCCAATGACACAAGACACCTATTGGATGCACCAGATTGGTTAAACACCCTAATTGGACAAGATTAAGTGTAGGGAGGACGAAAATGACCTAAATGTTCATCCAATGACACAAAACACCTATTGGATGCACAAGATAGGTTAGAAACCCTAATTGGACAAGATAAAGTGTAGGGAGGCCGAAAATGACCTAAATGTTCATCCAATGACACAAGACACCTATTGGATGCACCAGATTGGTTAAACACCCTAATTGGACAAGATTAAGTGTAGGGAGGACGAAAATGACCTAAATATTCATCTAATGACACAAAACACCTATTGGATGCACAAGATTGGTTAAAAACCCTAATTGGACAAGATTAAATGTAGGGAGGACGAAAATGACCTAAATGTTCATCCAATGACACAAAACACTTATTGGATGCACAAGATTGTTTAAAAACCCTAATTGGATAAGAATTAGCCTAGGGAGGACGAAAATGACCTAATTGTTCATCCAATGACACAAAAACACCAATTGGATGCACAAGAATTGTTAGAAACCCTAATTGGACAAGATAAAGTGTAGGGAGGACGAAAATGACCTAAGTGTTCATCCGATGACACAAAACATCTATTGGATGCACAAGATTGGTTAAGAACCCTAATTGGACAAGAATTAGCCTAGGGAGGACGAAAATGACCTAATTGTTCATCCAATGACACAAAAACACCTATCGGATGCACAAGATTGGTTAGAAACCCTAATTGAACAAGATTAAGTGTAGGGAGGACGAAAATGACCTAAATGTTCATCCAATGACACAAAACACTTATTGGATGCACAAGATTGGTTAAAAACACTTATTGGATGAACAAGATTGGTTAAAAACCCTAATTGGACAAGAATTAGCCTAAGGAGGACGAAAATGACCTAATTGTTCATCCAATGACACAAAAACACCAATTGGATGCACAAGATTGGTTAGAAACCCTAATTGAACAAGATTAAGTGTAGGGAGGACGAAAATGACCTAAATGTTCATCCAATGACACAAAACACCTATTGGATGCACAAGATTAGTTAAAAACCCTAATTGGACAAGATTAAGTTTAGGGAGGACGAAAATGACCTAAATATTCATAAAATGACACAAAACACCTATTAGATGCACAATATTGGTTAAAAACCCTAATTGGACAAGAATTAGCCTAGGGAGGACGAAAATGACCTAATTGTTCATCCAATGACACAAACACACCTATTGGAGGCACAAGATTGGTTAGAAACCCTAATTGGACAAGATAAAGTGTAGGGAGGCCGAAAATGACCTAAATGTTCATCCAATGACACAAGACACCTATTGGATGCACCAGATTGGTTAAACACCCTAATTGGACAAGTTTAAGTGTAGGGAGGACGAAAATGACCTAAATATTCATCTAATGACACAAAACACCTATTGGATGCACAAGATTGGTTAAAAACCCTAATTGGACAAGATTAAATGTAGGGAGGACGAAAATGACATAAATGTTCATCCAATGAAACAAAACAGTTAGTGGATGCACAAGATTGTTTAAAAACCCTAATTGGATAAGAATTAGCCTAGGGAGGACGAAAATGACCTAATTGTTCATCCAATGACACAAACACACCTATTGGAGGCACAAGATTGGTTAGAAACCCTAATTGGACAAGATAAAGTGTAGGGAGGCCGAAAATGACCTAAATGTTCATCCAATGACACAAGACACCTATTGGATGCACCAGATTGGTTAAACACCCTAATTGGACAAGATTAAGTGTAGGGAGGACGAAAATGACCTAAATATTCATCTAATGACACAAAACACCTATTGGATGCACAAGATTGGTTAAAAACCCTAATTGGACAAGATTAAATGTAGGGAGGACGAAAATGACATAAATGTTCATCCAATGAAACAAAACAGTTAGTGGATGCACAAGATTGTTTAAAAACCCTAATTGGATAAGAATTAGCCTAGGGAGGACGAAAATGACCTAATTGTTCATCCAATGACACAAAAACACCAATTGGATGCACAAGATTGGTTAGAAACCCTAATTGGATAAGATAAAGTGTAGGGAGAGCGAAAATGACCTAAATGTTCATCCAATGACACAAAACACCTATTGGATGCACAAGATTGGTTAAAAACCCTAATCGGACAAGAATTAGCTTATGGAGGACGAAAATGACCTAATTGTTCATCCAATGACACAAACACACCTATTGGATGCACAAGATTGGTTAGAAACCCTAATTGGACAAGATAAAGTGTAGGGAGAGCGAAAATGACCTAAATGTTCATCCAATGACACAAGACACCTATTGGATGCACCATATTGGTTAAACACCCTAATTGGACAAGATTAAGTGTAGGGAGGACGAAAATGACCTAAATGTTCATCCAATGACACAAAACAGTTATTGGATGCACAAGATTGTTTAAAAACCCTAATTGGATAAGAATTAGCCTAGGGAGGACGAAAATGACCTAATTGTTCATCCAATGACACAAAAACACCAATTGGATGCAAAAGATTGGTTAGAAACCCTAATTGGACAAGATAAAGTGTAGGGAAAGCAAAAATGACCTAAATGTTCATCCAATGACACAAAACACCTATTGGATGCACAAGATTGGTTAAAAACCCTAATTGGACAAGAATTATCATAGGGAGGACGAAAATGACCTAATTGTTCATCCAATGATACAAGACACCTATTGGATGCACCAGATTGGTTAAACACCCTAATAGGACAAGATTAAGTGTAGGGAGGACGAAAATGACCTAAATATTCATCTAATGACACAAAACACCTATTGGATGCACAAGATTGGTTAAAAACCCTAATTGGACAAGATTAAATGTAGGCAGGACGAAAATGACATAAATGTTCATCCAATGACACAAAACACTTATTGGATGCACAAGATTGTTTAAAAACCCTAATTGGATAAGAATTAGCCTAGGGAGGACGAAAATGACCTAATTGTTCACCCAATGACACAAAAACACCAATTGGTTGCACAAGATTGGTTAGAAACCCTAATTGGACAAGATAAAGTGTAGGGAGAGCGAAAATGACCTAAATGTTCATCCAATAACACAAGACACCTATTGGATGCACCAGATTGGTTAAACACCCTAATTGGACAAGATTAAGTGTAGGGAGGACGAAAATGACCTATATGTTCATCCAATGACACAAAACACCTATTGGATGCACAAGATTGGTTAAAAACCCTAATTGGAAAGGATTAAGTGTAGGGAGGATGAAAATGACCTTAGTGTTGATCCAATGACACAAAACACCTATTTGATGCACAAGATTGGTTAAAAACCCTAATTGGACAAGAATTAGCCTAGGGAGGACGAAAATGACCTAATTGTTCATCCAATGACACAAAAACACCTATCGGATGCACAAGATTGGTTAGAAACCCTAATTGAACAGGATTAAGTGTAGGGAGGACGAAAATGACCTAAATGTTCATCCAATGACACAAAACACCTATTGGATGCACAAGATTGGTTAGAAACCCTAATTGGACAAGATAAAGTGTAGGGAGAGCGAAAATGACCTAAATGTTCATCCAATAACACAAGACACCTATTGGATGCACCAGATTGGTTAAACACCCTAATTGGACAAGATTAAGTGTAGGAAGGACGAAAATGACCTAATTGTTCATCCAATGACACAAAAACACCAATTGGATGCACAAGAATTGTTAGAAACCCTAATTGGACAAGATAAAGTGTGGGGAGGATGAAAATGACCTTAGTGTTCATCCAATGACACAAAACACCTATTTGACGCACAAGATTGGTTAAAAACCCTAATTGGACAAGAATTAGCCTAGGGAGGACGAAAATGACCTAATTGTTCATCCAATGACACAAAAACACCTATCGGATGCACGTGATTGGTTAGAAACCCTAATTGAACAGGATTAAGTGTAGGGAGGACGAAAATGACCTAAATCTTCATCCAATGACACAACACACCTATTGGATGCACAAGATTAGTTAAAAACCCTAATTTGACAAGATTAAGTTTAGGGAGGACGAAAATGACCTAAATATTCATAAAATGACACAAAACACCTATTGGATGCACAATATTGGTTAAAAACCCTAATTCGACAAGAATTAGCCTAGGGAGGACGAAAATAACCTAATTGTTCATCCAATGACACAAACACACCTATTGGATGAACAAGATTGGTTAGAAACCCTAATTGGACAAGATTAAGTGTAGGGAGGACGAAAATGACCTAAATGTTCAACCAATGACACAAAAACACCAATTGGATGCACAAGATTGGTTAGAAACCCTAATTGGACAAGATAAAGTGTACGGAGAGCGAAAATGACCTAAATGTTCATCCAATGACACAAGACACCTATTGGATGCACCAGATTCGTTAAACACCCTAATTGGACAAGATTAAGTGTAGGGAGGACGAAAATGACCTAAATGTTCATCCAATGACACAAAACACCTATTGGATGCACAAGATTGGTTAAAAACCCTAATTGGACAAGAATTATCATAGGGAGGACGAAAATGACCTAATTGTTCATCCAATGATACAAGACACCTATTGGATGCAGCAGATTGGTTAAACACCCTAATAGGACAAGATTAAGTGTAGGGAGGACGAAAATGACCTAAATATTCATCTAATGACACAAAACACCTATTGGATGCACAAGATTGGTTAAAAACCCTAATTGGACAAGATTAAATGTAGGCAGGACGAAAATGACATAAATGTTCATCCAATGACA
>JBBPBS010000647.1:141778-225539 GCA_037974835.1 Cicer judaicum
GTTGATCCAATGACACAAAACACCTATTTGATGCACAAGATTGGTTAAAAACCCTAATTGGACAAGAATTAGCCTAGGGAGGACGAAAATGACCTAATTGTTCATCCAATGACACAAAAACACCTATCGGATGCACAAGATTGGTTAGAAACCCTAATTGAACAGGATTAAGTGTAGGGAGGACGAAAATGACCTAAATGTTCATCCAATGACACAAAACACCTATTGGATGCACAAGATTGGTTAGAAACCCTAATTGGACAAGATAAAGTGTAGGGAGAGCGAAAATGACCTAAATGTTCATCCAATAACACAAGACACCTATTGGATGCACCAGATTGGTTAAACACCCTAATTGGACAAGATTAAGTGTAGGGAGGATGAAAATGACCTAATTGTGCATCCAATGACACAAAAACACCAATTGGATGCACAAGAATTGTTAGAAACCCTAATTGGACAAGATAAAGTGTAGGGAGGATGAAAATGACCTTAATGTTCATCCAATGACACAAAACACCTATTTGACGCACAAGATTGGTTAAAAACCCTAATTGGACAAGAATTAGCCTAGGGAGGACGAAAATGACCTAATTGTTCATCCAATGACACAAAAACACCTATCGGATGCACAAGATTGGTTAGAAACCCTAATTGAACAGGATTAAGTGTAGGGAGGACGAAAATGACCTAAATGTTCATCCAATGACCCAAAACACCTATTGGATGCACAAGATTAGTTAAAAACCCTAATTGGACAAGATTAAGTTTAGGGAGGACGAAAATGACCTAAATATTCATAAAATGACACAAAACACCTATTGGATGCACAATATTGGTTAAAAACCCTAATTCGACAAGAATTAGCCTAGGGAGGACGAAAATAACCTAATTGTTCATCCAATGACACAAACACACCTATTGGATGAACAAGATTGGATAGAAACCCTAATTGGACAAGATTAATTGTACGGAGGACGAAAATGACCTAAATGTTCAACCAATGACACAAAAACACCAATTGGATGCACAAGATTGGTTAGAAACCCTAATTGGACAAGATAAAGTGTAGGGAGAGCGAAAATGACCTAAATGTTCATCCAATGACACAAGACACCTATTGGATGCACCAGATTGGTTAAACACCCTAATTGGACAAGATTAAGTGTAGGGAGGACGAAAATGACCTAAATGTTCATCCAATGACACAAAACACCTATTGGATGCACAAGATTGGTTAAAAACCCTAATTGGACAAGAATTATCATAGGGAGGATGAAAATGACCTAATTGTTGATCCAATGACACAAAAACACCAATTGGATGCACAAGAATTGTTAGAAACCCTAATTGGACAAGATAAAGTGTAGGGAGGACGAAAATGACCTAAGTGTTCATCCAATGACACAAAACACCTATTGGATGCACAAGATTGGTTAAAAACCCTAATTGGACAAGAATTAGCCTAGGGAGGAAGAAAATGACCTAATTGTTCATCCAATGACACAAAAACACCTATCGGATGCACCAGATTGGTTAGAAACCCTAATTGAACAAGATTAAGTGTAGGGAGGACGAAAATGACCTAAATGTTCATCCAATGACACAAAACACCTATTGGATGCACAAGATTAGTTAAAAACCCTAATTGGACAAGATTAAGTTTAGGGAGGACGAAAATGACCTAAATATTCATAAAATGACACAAAACACCTATTGGATGCACAATATTGGTTAAAAACCCTAATTGGACAAGAATTAGCTTATGGAGGACGAAAATGACCTAATTGTTCATCCAATGACACAAAAACACCTATCGGGTGCACAAGATTGGTTAGAAACCCTAATTGAACAAGATTAAGTGTAGGGAGGACGAAAATGACCTAAATGTTTATCCGATGACACAAAACACCTATTGGATGCACAAGATTAGTTAAAAACCCTAATTGGACAAGATTAAGTGTAGGGAGGACAAAAATGACCTAAATATTCATAAAATGACACAAAAAACCTATTGGATGCACAATATTGGTTAAAAACCCTAATTGGACAAGAATTAGCCTAGGGAGGACGAATATGACCTAATTGTTCATCCAATGACACAAACACACCTATTGGATGCACAGGATTGGTTAGAAACCCTAATTGGACAAGATTAAGTGTAGGGAGGACGAAAATGACCTAAATGTTCAACCAATGACACAAAAACACCAATTGGATGCACAAGATTGGTTAGAAACCCTAATTGGACAAGATAAAGTGTAGGGAGAGCGAAAATGACCTAAATGTTCATCCAATGACACAAGACACCTATTGGATGCACCAGATTGGTTAAACACCCTAATTGGACAAGATTAAGTGTAGGGAGGACGAAAATGACCTAAATGTTCATCCAATGACACAAAACACCTTTTGGATGCACAAGATTGGTTAAAAGCCCTAATTGGACAAGAATTATCATTGGGAGGACGAAAATGACCTAATTGTTCATCCAATGATACAAGACACCTATTGGATGCACCAGATTGGTTAAACACCCTAATTGGACAAGATTAAGTGTAGGGAGGACGAAAATGACCTAAATATTCATCTAATGACACAAAACACCTATTGGATGCACAAGATTGGTTAAAAACCCTAATTGGACAAAATTAAATGTAGGGAGGACGAAAATGACATAAATGTTCATCCAATGACACAAAACAGTTATTGGATGCACAAGATTGTTGAAAAACCCTAATTGGATAAGAATTAGCCTAGCGAGGACGAAAATGACCTAATTGTTCATCCAATGACACAAAAACACCAATTGGATGTACAAGATTGGTTAGAAACCCTAATTGGACAAGATAAACTGTAGGGAGGCCGAAAATGACCTAAATGTTCATCCAATGACACAAGACACCTATTGGATGCACCAGATTGGTTAAACACCCTAATTGGACAAGATTAAGTGTAGGGAGGACGAAAATGACCTAAATATTCATCTAATGAAACAAAACACCTATTGGATGCACAAGAATTGTTAGAAACCCTAATTGGACAAGATAAAGTGTAGGGAGGATGAAAATGACCTTAGTGTTCATCCAATGACACAAAACACCTATTTGACGCACAAGATTGGTTAAAAACCCTAATTGGACAAGAATTAGCCTAGGGAGGACGAAAATGACCTAATTGTTCATCCAATGACACAAAAACACCTATCGGATGCACAAGATTGGTTAGAAACCCTAATTGAACAGGATTAAGTGTAGGGAGGACGAAAATGACCTAAATGTTCATCCAATGACACAAAACACCTATTGGATGCACAAGATTAGTTAAAAACCCTAATTGGACAAGATTAAGTTTAGGGAGGACGAAAATGACCTAAATATTCATAAAATGACACAAAACACCTATTGGATGCACAATATTGGTTAAAAACCCTAATTCGACAAGAATTAGCCTAGGGAGGACGAAAATAACCTAATTGTTCATCCAATGACACAAACACACCTATTGGATGAACAAGATTGGTTAGAAACCCTAATTTGACAAGATTAAGTTTAGGGAGGACGAAAATGACCTAAATATTCATAAAATGACACAAAACACCTATTGGATGCACAATATTGGTTAAAAACCCTAATTCGACAAGAATTAGCCTAGGGAGGACGAAAATAACCTAATTGTTCATCCAATGACACAAACACACCTATTGGATGAACAAGATTGGTTAGAAACCCTAATTGGACAAGATTAAGTGTAGGGAGGACGAAAATGACCTAAATGTTCAACCAATGACACAAAAACACCAATTGGATGCACAAGATTGGTTAGAAACCCTAATTGGACAAGATAAAGTGTAGGGAGAGCGAAAATGACCTAAATGTTCATCCAATGACACAAGACACCTATTGGATGCACCAGATTGGTTAAACACCCTAATTGGACAAGATTAAGTGTAGGGAGGACGAAAATGACCTAAATGTTCATCCAATGACACAAAACACCTATTGGATGCACAACATTGGTTAGAAACCCTAATTGGACAAGATAAACTGTAGGGAGGCCGAAAATGACCTAAATGTTCATCCAATGACACAAGACACCTATTGGATGCACCAGATTGGTTAAACACCCTAATTGGACAAGATTAAGTGTAGGGAGGACGAAAATGACCTAAATATTCATCTAATGACACAAAACACCTATTGGATGCACAAGATTGGTTAAAAACCCTAATTGGACAAAATTAAATGTAGGGAGGACGAAAATGACATAAATGTTCATCCAATGACACAAAACAGTTATTGGATGCACAAGATTGTTGAAAAACCCTAATTGGATAAGAATTAGCCTAGCGAGGACGAAAATGACCTAATTGTTCATCCAATGACACAAAAACACCAATTGGATGTACAAGATTGGTTAGAAACCCTAATTGGACAAGATAAAGTGTAGGGAGAGCGAAAATGACCTAAATGTTCATCCAATGACACAAAACACCTATTGGATGCACAATATTGGTTAAAAACCCTAATTGGACAAGAATTAGCTTATGGAGGACGAAAATGACCTAATTGTTCATCCAATGACACAAACACACCTATTGGATGCACAAGATTGGTTAGAAACCCTAATTGGACAAGATTAAGTGTAGGGAGGACAAAAATGACCTAAATGTTCAACCAATGACACAAAAACACCAATTGGATGCACAAGATTGGTTAGAAACCCTAATTGGACAAGATAAAGTGTAGGGAGAGCGAAAATGACCTAAATGTTCATCCAATGACACAAGACACCTATTGGATGCACCAGATTGGTTAAACACCCTAATTGGACAAGATTAAGTGTAGGGAGGACGAAAATGACCTAAATGTTCATCCAATGACACAAAACACCTATTGGATGCACAACATTGGTTAGAAACCCTAATTGGACAAGATAAAGTGTAGGGAGGCCGAAAATGACCTAAATGTTCATCCAATGACACAAGACACCTATTGGATGCACCAGATTGGTTAAACACCCTAATTGGACAAGATTAAGTGTAGGGAGGACGAAAATGACCTAAATATTCATCTAATGACACAAAACACCTATTGGATGCACAAGATTGGTTAAAAACCCTAATTGGACAAGATTAAATGTAGGGAGGACGAAAATGACATAAATGTTCATCCAATGACACAAAACAGTTATTGGATGCACAAGATTGTTTAAAAACCCTAATTGGATAAGAATTAGCCTAGGGAGGACGAAAATGACCTAATTGTTCATCCAATGACACAAAAACACCAATTGGATGCACAAGATTAGTTAGAAACCCTAATTGGACAAGATAAAGTGTAGGGAGAGCGAAAATGACCTAAATGTTCATCCAATGACACAAAACACCTATTGGATTCACAAGATTGGTTAAAAACCCAGATTGGACAAGAATTATCATAGGGAGGACGAAAATGACCTAATTGTTCATCCAATGATACAAGACACCTATTGGATGCACCAGACTGGTTAAACACCCTAATTGGACAAGATTAACTGTTGGGAGGACGAAAATGATCTAAAAATTCATCTAATGACACAAAACACCTATTGGATGCACAAGATTGGTTAAAAACCCTAATTGGACAAGATTAAATGTAGGGAGGACGAAAATGACATAAATGTTCATCCAATGACACAAAACAGTTATTGGATGCACAAGATTGTTTAAAAACCCTAATTGGATAAGAATTAGCCTAGGGAGGACGAAAATTACCTAATTGTTCATCCAATGACACAAAAACACCAATTGGATGCACAAGATTGGTTAGAAACCCTAATTGGACAACATAAAGTGTAGGGAGAGCGAAAATGACCTAAATGTTCATCCAATGACACAAAACACCTATTGGATGCACAAGATTGGTTAAAAACCCTAATTGGACAAGAATTATCATAGGGAGGACGAAAATGACCTAATTGTTCATCCAATGATACAAGACACCTATTGGATGCACCAGATTGGTTAAACACCCTAATTGGACAAGATTAAGTGTAGGGAGGACGAAAATGACCTAAATATTCATCTAATGACACAAAACACCTATTGGATGCACAAGATTGGTTAAAAACCCTAATTGGACAAGATTAAATGTAGGGAGGACGAAAATGACATAAATGTTCATCCAATGACACAAAAACACCTATCGGATGCACAAGATTGGTTAGAAACCCTAATTGAACAAGATTAAGTGTAGGGAGGACGAAAATGACCTAAATGTTCATCCAATGACACAAAACACCTATTGGATGCACAAGATTGGTTACAAACCGTAATTGGATAAGAATTAGCCTAAGGAGGACGAAAATGACCTAAATGTTCATCCAATGACACAAAACACCTATTGGATGCACAAGATTGGTTAAAAACCTTAATTGGACAAGAATTATCATAGGGAGGACGAAAATGACCTAATTGTTCATCCAATGACACAAAAACACCAATTGGATGCACAAGATTGGTTAGAAACCCTAATTGGACAAGATAAAGTGTAGGGAGAGCGAAAATGACCTAAATGTTCATCCAATGAGACAAAACACCTATTGGATTCACAAGATTGGTTAAAAACCCTAATAGGATAAGAATTAGCCTAAGGAGGACGAAAATGACCTAAGTGTTCATCCAATGACACAAACACACCTATTGGATGCTCAAGATTGGTTAGAAACCCTAATTGGACAAGATTAAGTGTAGGGAGGACGAAAATGACCTAAATGTTCAACCAATGACATAAAAACACCAATTGGATGCACAAGAATGGTTAGAAACCTTAATTGGACAAGATAAAGTGTAGGGAGAGCGAAAATGACCTAAATGTTCATCCAATGACACAAGACACCTATTGGATGCACCAGATTGGTTAAACACCCTAATTGGACAAGATTAAGTGTAGGGAGGACGAAAATGACCTAAATATTCATAAAATGACACAAAACACCTATTGGATGCACAATATTGGTTAAAAACCCTAATTGGACAAGAATTAGCCTAGGGAGGACGAAAATGACCTAATTGTTCATCCAATGACACAAACACACCTATTGGATGCACAAGATTGGTTAGAAACCCTAATTGGAAAAGTTTAAGTGTAGGGAGGACGAAAATGACCTAAATGTTCAACCAATGACACAAAAACACCAATTGGATGCACAAGATTGGTTAGAAACCCTAATTGGACAAGATAAAGTGTAGGGAGAGCGAAAATGACCTAAATGTTCATCCAATGACACAAAATACCTATTGGATGCACAAGATTGGTTAAAAACCCTAATTGGACAAGATTAAGTGTAGGGAGGACGAAAATGACCTAAATACTGATCCAATGACACAAAACACCTATTGGATGCACAAGATTAGTTAAAAACCCTAATTGGACAAGATTAAGTGTAGGGAGGACAAAAATGACCTAAATATTCATAAAATGACACAAAACACCTATTGGATGCACAATATTGGTTAAAAACCCTAATTGGACAAGAATTAGCCTAAGGAGGACGAAAATGACCTAATTGTTCATCCAATGACACAAACACACCTATTGGATGCACAAGATTGGTTAGAAACCCTAATTGGACAAGATTAAGTGTAGGGAGGACGAAAATGACCTAAATGTTCAACCAATGACACAAAAACACCAATTGGATGCACAAGATTGGTTAGAAACCCTAATTGGACAAGATAAAGTGTAGGGAGAGCGAAAATGACCTAAATGTTCATCCAATGACACAAGATACCTATTGGATGCACCAGATTGGTTAAACACCCTATTTGGACAAGATTAAGTGTAGGGAGGACGAAAATGACCTAAATGTTCATCCAATGACACAAAACACCTATTGGATGCACAAGATTGGTTAGAAACCCTAATTGGACAAGATAAAGTGTAAGGAGGCCGAAAATGACCTAATTGTTCATCCAATGACACAAGACACCTATTGGATGCACCAGATTGGTTAAACACCCTAATTGGACAAGATTAAGTGTAGAGAGGACGAAAATGACCTAAATATTCATCTAATGACACAAAACACCTATTGGATGCACAAGATTGGTTAAAAACCCTAATTGGACAAAATTAAATGTAGGGAGGACGAAAATGACATAAATGTTCATCCAATGACACAAAACAGTTATTGGATGCAAAAGATTGTTGAAAAACCCTAATTGGATAAGAATTAGCCCAGCGAGGACGAAAATGACCTAATTGTTCATCCAATGACACAAAAACACCAATTGGATGTACAAGATTGGTTAGAAACCCTAATGGGACAAGATAAAGTGTAGGGAGAGCGAAAATGACCTAAATGTTCATCCAATGACACAAAACACCTATTGGATGCACAATATTGGTTAAAAACCCTAATTGGACAAGAATTAGCTTATGGAGGACGAAAATGACCTAATTGTTCATCCAATGACACAAACACACCTATTGGATGCACAAGATTGGTTAGAAACCCTAATTGGACAAGATTAAGTGTAGGGAGGACAAAAATGACCTAAATGTTCAACCAATGACACAAAAACACCAATTGGATGCACAAGATTGGTTAGAAACCCTAATTGGACAAGATAAAGTGTAGGGAGAGCGAAAATGACCTAAATGTTCATCCAATGACACAAGACACCTATTGGATGCACCAGATTGGTTAAACACCCTAATTGGACAAGATTAAGTGTAGGGAGGACGAAAATGACCTAAATGTTCATCCAATGACACAAAACACCTATTGGATGCACAACATTGGTTAGAAACCCTAATTGGACAAGATAAACTGTAGGGAGGCCGAAAATGACCTAAATGTTCATCCAATGACACAAGACACCTATTGGATGCACCAGATTGGTTAAACACCCTAATTGGACAAGATTAAGTGTAGGGAGGACGAAAATGACCTAAATATTCATCTAATGACACAAAACACCTATTGGATGCACAAGATTGGTTAAAAACCCTAATTGGACAAAATTAAATGTAGGGAGGACGAAAATGACATAAATGTTCATCCAATGACACAAAACAGTTATTGGATGCACAAGATTGTTGAAAAACCCTAATTGGATAAGAATTAGCCTAGCGAGGACGAAAATGACCTAATTGTTCATCCAATGACACAAAAACACCAATTGGATGTACAAGATTGGTTAGAAACCCTAATTGGACAAGATAAAGTGTAGGGAGAGCGAAAATGACCTAAATGTTCATCCAATGACACAAAACACCTATTGGATGCACAATATTGGTTAAAAACCCTAATTGGACAAGAATTAGCTTATGGAGGACGAAAATGACCTAATTGTTCATCCAATGACACAAACACACCTATTGGATGCACAAGATTGGTTAGAAACCCTAATTGGACAAGATTAAGTGTAGGGAGGACGAAAATGAGCTAAATGTTCAACCAATGACACAAAAACACCAATTGGATGCACAAGATTGGTTAGAAACCCTAATTGGACAAGATAAAGTGTAGGGAGAGCGAAAATGACCTAAATGTTCATCCAATGACACAAGACACCTATTGGATGCACCAGATTGGTTAAAAACCCTAATTGGACAAAATTAAATGTAGGGAGGACGAAAATGACATAAATGTTCATCCAATGACACAAAACAGTTATTGGATGCACAAGAATGTTGAAAAACCCTAATTTGATAAGAATTAGCCCAGCGAGGACGAAAATGACCTAATTGTTCATCCAATGACACAAAAACATCAATTGGATGTACAAGATTGGTTAGAAACCCTAATTGGACAAGATAAAGTGTAGGGAGAGCGAAAATGACCTAAATGTTCATCCAATGACACAAAACACCTATTGGATGCACAATATTGGTTAAAAACCCTAATTGGACAAGAATTAGCTTATGGAGGACGAAAATGACCTAATTGTTCATCCAATGACACAAACACACCTATTGGTTGCACAAGATTGGTTAGAAACCCTAATTGGACAAGATTAAGTGTAGGGAGGACAAAAATGACCTAAATGTTCAACCAATGACACAAAAACACCAATTGGATGCACAAGATTGGTTAGAAACCCTAATTGGACAAGATAAAGTGTAGGGAGAGCGAAAATGACCTAAATGTTCATCCAATGACACAAGACACCTATTGGATGCACCAGATTGGTTAAACACCCTAATTGGACAAGATTAAGTGTAGGGAGGACGAAAATGACCTAAATGTTCATCCAATGACACAAAACACCTTTTGGATGCACAAGATTGGTTAAAAGCCCTAATTGGACAAGAATTATCATTGGGAGGACGAAAATGACCTAATTGTTCATCCAATGATACAAGACACCTATTGGATGCACCAGATTGGTTAAACACCCTAATTGGACAAGATTAAGTGTAGGGAGGACGAAAATGACCTAAATATTCATCTAATGACACAAAACACCTATTGGATGCACAAGATTGGTTAAAAACCCTAATTGGACAAGATTAAATGTAGGGAGGAGGAAAATGACATAAATGTTCATCCAATGACACAAAACAGTTATTGGATGCACAAGATTGTTTCAAAACCCTAATTGGATAAGAATTAGCCTAGGGAGGACGAAAATGACCTAATTGTTCATCCAATGACACAAAAACACCAATTGGATGCACAAGATTGGTTAGAAACCCTAATTGGACAAGATAAAGTGTAGGGAGAGCGAAAATGACCTAAATGTTCATCCAATGACACAAGACACCTATTGGATGCACCAGATTGGTTAAACACCCTAATTGGACAAGATTAAGTGTAGGGAGGACGAAAATGACCTAAATGTTCATCTAATGACACAAAACACCTATTGGATGCACAAGATTGGTTAAAAACCCTAATTGGACAAGATTAAATGTAGGGAGGACGAAAATGACATAAATGTTCATCCAATGACACAAAACAGTTATTGGATGCACAAGATTGTTTAAAAACCCTAATTGGATAAGAATTAGCCTAGGGAGGACGAAAATGACATAATTGTTCATCCAATGACAGAAAAACACCAATTGGATGCACAAGATTGGTTAGAAACCCTAATTGGACAAGATTAAGTGTAGGGAGGACGAAAATGTCCTAAATGTTCAACCAATGACACAAAAACACCAATTGGATGCACAAGATTGGTTAGAAACCCTAATTGGACAAGATAAAGTGTAGGGAGAGCGAAAATGACCTAAATGTTCATCCAATGACACAAGACACCTATTGGATGCACCAGATTGGTTAAACACCCTAATTGGACAAGATTAAATGTAGGGAGGACGAAAATGACATAAATGTTCATCCAATGACACAAAACAGTTATTGGATGCACAAGATTGTTTAAAAACCCTAATTGGATAAGAATTAGCCTAGGGAGGACGAAAATGACCAAATTGTTCATCCAATGACACAAAAACACCAATTGGAAGCACAAGATTGGTTAGAAACCCTAATTGGACAAGATAAAGTGTAGGGAGAGCGAAAATGACCTAAATGTTCATCCAATGACATACGACACCTATTGGATGCACCAGATTGGTTAAACACCCTAATTGGACAAGATTAAGTGTAGGGAGGACGAAAATGACCTAAATGTTCATCCAATGACACAAAACACCTATTGGATGCACAAGATTGGTTAGAAACCGTAATTGGACAAGATAAAGTGTAGGGAGGCCGAAAATGACCTAAATGTTCATCCAATGACACAAGACACCTATTGGATGCACCAGATTGGTTAAACACCCTAATTGGACAAGATTAAGTGTAGGGAGGACGAAAATGACCTAAATATTCATCTAATGACACAAAACACCTATTGGATGCACAAGATTGGTTAAAAACCCTAATTGGACAAGATTAAATGTGGGGATGACGAAAATGACATAAATGTTCATCCAATGACACAAAACAGTTATTGGATACACAAGATTGTTTCAAAACCCTAATTGGATAAGAATTAGCCTAGGGAGGACGAAAATGACCTAATTGTTCATCCAATGACACAAAAACACCAATTGGATGCACAAGATTGGTTAGAAACCCTAATTGGACAAGATAAAGTGTAGGGAGGCCGAAAATGACCTAAATGTTCATCCAATGACACAAGACACCATTTGGATGCACCAGATTGGTTAAACACCCTAATTGGACAAGATTAAGTGTAGGGAGGACGAAAATGACCTAAATATTCATCTAATGACACAAAACACCTATTGGATGCACAAGATTGGTTAAAAACCCTAATTGGACAAGATTAAATGTAGGGAGGACGAAAATGACATAAATGTTCATCCAATGACACAAAACAGTTATTGGATGCACAAGATTGGTTAAAAACCCTAATTGGATAAGAATTAGCCTAGGGAGGACGAAAATGACCTAATTGTTCATCCAATGACACAAAAACACCAATTGGATGCACAAGATTGGTTAGAAACCCTAATTGGACAACATAAAGTGTAGGGAGAGCGAAAATGACCTAAATGTTCATCCAATGACACAAAACACCTATTGGATGCACAATATTGGTTAAAAACCCTAATTGGACAAGAATTAGCTTATAGAGGACGAAAATGACCTAATTGTTCATCCAATGACACAAACACACCTATTGGATGCACAAGATTGGTTAGAAACCCAAATTGGACAAGATTAAGTGTAGGGAGGACGAAAATGACCTAAATGTTCAACCAATGACACAAAAACACCAATTGGATGCACAAGATTGGTTAGAAACCCTAATTGGACAAGATAAAGTGTAGGGAGAGCGAAAATGACCTAAATGTTCATCCAATGACACAAGACACCTATTGGATGCACCAGATTGGTTAAACACCCTAATTGGACAAGATTAAGTGTAGGGAGGACGAAAATGACCTAAATGTTCATCCAATGACACAAAACACCTATTGGATGCACAACATTGGTTAGAAACCCTAATTGGACAAGATAAAGTGTAGGGAGGCCGAAAATGACCTAAATGTTCATCCAATGACACAAGACACCTATTGGATGCACCAGATTGGTTAAACACCCTAATTGGACAAGATTAAGTGTAGGGAGGACGAAAATGACCGAAATATTCATCTAATGACACAAAACACCTATTGGATGCACAAGATTGGTTAAAAACCCTAATTGGACAAAATTAAATGTAGGGAGGACGAAAATGACATAAATGTTCATCCAATGACACAAAACAGTTATTGGATGCACAAGATTGTTGAAAAACCCTAATTGGATAAGAATTAGCCTAGCGAGGACGAAAATGACCTAATTGTTCATCCAATGACACAAAAACACCAATTGGATGTACAAGATTGGTTAGAAACCCTAATTGGACAAGATAAAGTGTAGGGAGAGCGAAAATGACCTAAATGTTCATCCAATGACACAAAACACCTATTGGATGCACAATATTGGTTAAAAATCCTAATTGGACAAGAATTAGCTTATGGGGGACGAAAATGACCTAATTGTTCATCCAATGACACAAACACACCTATTGGATGCACAAGATTGGTTAGAAACCCTAATTGGACAAGATTAAGTGTAGGGAGGACGAAAATGACCTAAATGTTCAACCAATGACACAAAAACACCAATTGGATGCACAAGATTGGTTAGAAACCCTAATTGGACAAGATAAAGTGTAGGGAGAGCGAAAATGACCTAAATGTTCATCCAATGACACAAGATACCTATTGGATGCACCAGATTGGTTAAACACCCTATTTGGACAAGATTAAGTGTAGGGAGGACGAAAATGACCTAAATGTTCATCCAATGACACAAAACACCTATTGGATGCACAAGATTGGTTAGAAACCCTAATTGGACAAGATAAACTGTAGGGAGGCCGAAAATGACCTAAATGTTCATCCAATGACACAAGACACCTATTGGATGCACCAGATTGGTTAAACACCCTAATTGGACAACATTAAGTGTAGGGAGGACGAAAATGACCTAATTATTCATCTAATGACACAAAACACCTATTGGATGCACAAGATTGGTTAAAAACCCTAATTGGACAAAATTAAATGTAGGGAGGACGAAAATGACATAAATGTTCATCCAATGACACAAAACAGTTATTGGATGCACAAGATTGTTGAAAAACCCTAATTGGATAAGAATTAGCCTAGCGAGGACGAAAATGACCTAATTGTTCATCCAATGACACAAAAACACCAATTGGATGTACAAGATTGGTTAGAAACCCTAATTGGACAAGATAAAGTGTAGGGAGAGCGAAAATGACCTAAATGTTCATCCAATGACACAAAACACCTATTGGATGCACAATATTGGTTAAAAACCCTAATTGGACAAGAATTAGCTTATGGAGGACGAAAATGACCTAATTGTTCATCCAATGACACAAACACACCTATTGGATGCACAAGATTGGTTAGAAACCCTAATTGGACAAGATTAAGTGTAGGGAGGACGAAAATGAGCTAAATGTTCAACCAATGACACAAAAACACCAATTGGATGCACAAGATTGGTTAGAAACCCTAATTGGACAAGATAAAGTGTAGGGAGAGCGAAAATGACCTAAATGTTCATCCAATGACACAAGACACCTATTGGATGCACCAGATTGGTTAAAAACCCTAATTGGACAAAATTAAATGTAGGGAGGACGAAAATGACATAAATGTTCATCCAATGACACAAAACAGTTATTGGATGCACAAGAATGTTGAAAAACCCTAATTTGATAAGAATTAGCCCAGCGAGGACGAAAATGACCTAATTGTTCATCCAATGACACAAAAACATCAATTGGATGTACAAGATTGGTTAGAAACCCTAATTGGACAAGATAAAGTGTAGGGAGAGCGAAAATGACCTAAATGTTCATCCAATGACACAAAACACCTATTGGATGCACAATATTGGTTAAAAACCCTAATTGGACAAGAATTAGCTTATGGAGGACGAAAATGACCTAATTGTTCATCCAATGACACAAACACACCTATTGGTTGCACAAGATTGGTTAGAAACCCTAATTGGACAAGATTAAGTGTAGGGAGGACAAAAATGACCTAAATGTTCAACCAATGACACAAAAACACCAATTGGATGCACAAGATTGGTTAGAAACCCTAATTGGACAAGATAAAGTGTAGGGAGAGCGAAAATGACCTAAATGTTCATCCAATGACACAAGACACCTATTGGATGCACCAGATTGGTTAAACACCCTAATTGGACAAGATTAAGTGTAGGGAGGACGAAAATGACCTAAATGTTCATCCAATGACACAAAACACCTTTTGGATGCACAAGATTGGTTAAAAGCCCTAATTGGACAAGAATTATCATTGGGAGGACGAAAATGACCTAATTGTTCATCCAATGATACAAGACACCTATTGGATGCACCAGATTGGTTAAACACCCTAATTGGACAAGATTAAGTGTAGGGAGGACGAAAATGACCTAAATATTCATCTAATGACACAAAACACCTATTGGATGCACAAGATTGGTTAAAAACCCTAATTGGACAAAATTAAATGTAGGGAGGACGAAAATGACATAAATGTTCATCCAATGACACAAAACAGTTATTGGATGCACAAGATTGTTGAAAAACCCTAATTGGATAAGAATTAGCCTAGCGAGGACGAAAATGACCTAATTGTTCATCCAATGACACAAAAACACCAATTGGATGTACAAGATTGGTTAGAAACCCTAATTGGACAAGATAAAGTGTAGGGAGAGCGAAAATGACCTAAATGTTCATCCAATGACACAAAACACCTATTGGACGCACAATATTGGTTAAAAACCCTAATTGGACAAGAATTAGCTTGTGGAGGACGAAAATGACCTAATTGTTCATCCAATGACACAAACACACCTATTGGATGCACAAGATTGGTTAGAAACCCTAATTGGACAAGATTAAGTGTAGGGAGGACGAAAATGACCTAAATGTTCAACCAATGACACAAAAACACCAATTGGATGCACAAGATTGGTTAGAAACCCTAATTGGACAAGATAAAGTGTAGGGAGGGCGAAAATGACCTAAATGTTCATCCAATGACACAAGACACCTATTGGATGCACCAGATTGGTTAAACACCCTAATTGGACAAGATTAAGTGTAGGGAGGACGAAAATGACCTAAATGTTCATCCAATGACACAAAACACCTATTGGATGCACAAGATTGGTTAAAAACCCTAATTGGACAAGAATTATCATAGGGAGGACGAAAATGACCTAATTGTTCATCCAATGACACAAAAACACCAATTGGATGCACAAGATTGGTTAGAAACCCTAATTGGACAAGATAAAGTGTAGGGAGAGCGAAAATGACCTAAATGTACATCCAATGACACAAAACACCTATTGGATGCACAAGATTGGTTAAAAACCCTAATTGGACAAGAATTATCATAGGGAGGACGAAAATGACCTAATTGTTCATCCAATGACACAAAAACACCAATTGGATGCACAAGATTGGTCAGAAACCCTGATTGGACAAGATAAAGTGTAGGGAGGACGAAAATGACCTAAGTGTTCATCCAATGACACAAAACACCTATTGGATGCACAAGATTGGTTAAAAACCCTAATTGGACAAGAATTAGCCTAGGGAGGACGAAAATGACCTAATTGTTCATCCAATGACACAAAAACACCTATCGGATGCACAAGATTGGTTAGAAACCCTAATTGGATACGATAAAGTGTAGGTAGAGCGAAAATGACCTAAATGTTCATCCAATGACACAAAACACCTATTGGATGCACAAGATTGGTTAAAAACCCTAATTGGACAAGAATTATCATAGGGAGGACGAAAATGACCTAATTGTTCATCCAATGATACAAGACACCTATTGGATGCACCAGATTGGTTAAACACCCTAATTGGACAAGATTAAGTGTAGGGAGGACGAAAATGACCTAAATATTCATCTAATGACACAAAACACCTATTGGATGCACAAGATTGGTTAAAAACCCTAATTGGACAAGATTAAATGTAGCGAGGACAAAAATGACATAAATGTTCATCCAATGACACAAACACTTATTGGATGCACAAGATTGTTTAAAAACCCTAATTGGATAAGAATTAGCCTAGGGAGGACGAAAATGACCTAATTGTTCATCCAATGACACAAAAACACCAATTGGATGCACAAGATTGGTTAGAAACCCTAATTGGACAAGATAAAGTGTAGGGAGTGCGAAAATGACCTAAATGTTCATCCAATGACACAAGACACCTATTGGATGCACCAGATTGGTTAAACACCCTAATTGGACAAGATTAAGTGTAGGGAGGACGAAAATGACCTAAATGTTCATCCAATGACACAAAACACCTATTGGATGCACAAGATTGGTTAAAAACCCTAATTGGAAAAGAATTATCCTAGGGAGGACGAAAATGACCTAATTGTTCATCCAATGACACAAAAACACCAATTGGATGCACAAGAATTGTTAGAAACCCTAATTGGACAAGATAAAGTGTAGGGAGGACAAAAATGACCTAAGTGTTCATCCAATGACACAAAACATCTATTGGATGCACAAGATTGGTTAAGAACCCTAATTGGACAAGAATTAGCCTAGGGAGGACGAAAATGACCTAATTGTTCATCCAATGACACAAAAACACCTATCGGATGCACAAGATTGGTTAGAAACCCTAATTGAACAAGATTAAGTGTAGGGAGGACGAAAATGACCTAAATGTTCATCCGATGACACAAAACACCTATTTGATGCACAAGATTAGTTAAAAACCCTAATTGGACAAGATTAAGTGTAGGGAGGACGAAAATGACCTAAATATTCATAAAATGACACAAAACACCTATTGGATGCACAAGATTGGTTAAAAACCCTAATTGGACAAGAATTAGCCTAGGGAGGACGAAAATGACCTAATTGTTCATCCAATGACACAAACACACCTATTGGATGCACAAGATTGGTTAGAAACCCTAATTGGACAAGATTAAGTGTAGGGAGGACGAAAATGACCTAAATGTTCAACCAATGACACAAAAACACCAATTGGATGCACAAGATTGGTTAGAAAACCTAATTGGACAAGATAAAGTGTAGGGAGAGCGAAAATGACCTAAATGTTCATCCAATGACACAAGACACCGATTGGATGCACCAGATTGGTTAAACACCCTAATTGGACAAGATTAAGTGTAGGGAGGACGAAAATGACCTAAATATTCATCTAATGACACAAAACACCTATTGGATGCACAAGATTGGTTAAAAACCCTAATTGGACAAGAATTATAATAGGGAGGAAGAAAATGACCTAATTTTCCATCCAATGACACAAGACACCTATTGGATGCACCAGATTGGTTAAACACCCTAATTGGACAAGATTAAGTGTAGGGAGGACGAAAATGACCTAAATGTTCATCCAATGACACAAAACACCTATTGGATGCACAAGATTGGTTAGAAACCCTAATTGGCCAAGATAAAGTGTAGGGAGGCCGAAAATGACCTAAATGTTCATCCAATGACACAAGACACCTATTGGATGCACCAGATTGGTTAAACACCCTAATTGGACAAGATTAAGTGTAGGGAGGACGAAAATGACCTAAATATTCATCTAATGACACAAAAACACCAATTGGATGCACAAGATTGGTTAGAAACCCTAATTGGACAAGATAAAGTGTAGGGAGAGCGAAAATGACCTAAATGTTCATCCAATGACACAAGACACCTATTGGATGCACCAGATTGGTTAAACACCCTAATTGGACAAGATTAAGTGTAGGGAGGACGAAAATGACCTAAATGTTCATCCAATGACACAAAACACCTTTTGGATGCACAAGATTGGTTAAAAACCATAATTGGACAAGAATTATCATAGGGAGGACGAAAATGACCTAATTGTCCATCCAATGACACAAAAACACCAATTGGATGCACAAGAATTGTTAGAAACCCTAATTGGACAAGATTAAGTGTAGGGAGGACGAAAATGACCTAAGTGTTCATCCAATGACACAAAACACCTATTGGATGCACAAGATTGGTTAGAAACCCTAATTGGACAAGATAAAGTGTAGGGAGGCCGAAAATGACCTAAATGTTCATCCAATGACACAAGACACCTATTGGATGCACCAGATTGGTTAAACACCCTAATTGGACAAGATTAAGTGTAGGGAGGACGAAAATGACCTAAATATTCATCTAATGACACAAAACACCTATTGGATGCACAAGATTGGTTAAAAACCCTAATTGGACAAGAATTAGCCTAGGGAGGACGAAAATGACATAAATGTTCATCCAATGACACAAAACAGTTATTCAATGCACAAGATTGTTTAAAAACGCTAATAGGATAAGAATTAGCCTAGGGAGGACGAAAATGACCAAATTGTTCATCCAATGACACAAAAACACCAATTGGAAGCACAAGATTGGTTAGAAACCCTAATTGGACAAGAATTATCATAGGGAGGACGAAAATGACCTAATTGTTCATCCAATGACACAAAAACACCAATTGGATGCACAAGATTGGTTAGAAACCTTAATTGGACAAGATAAAGTGTAGGGAGAGCGAAAATGACCTAAATGTTCATCCAATAACACAAGACACCTATTGGATGCACAAGATTGGTTAAAAACCCTAATTGGACAAGAATTAGCCTAGGGAGGACGAAAAAGACCTAATTGTTCATCCAATGACACGAGACACCTATTGGATGCACCAGATTGGTTAAACACCCAAATTGGACAAGATTAAGTGTAGGGAGGACGAAAATGACCTAAATATTCATCTAATGACACAAAACTCCTATTGGATGCACAAGATTGATTAAAATCCCTAATTGGACAAGATTAAGTGTAGGGAGGACGAAAATGACATAAATGTTCATCCAATGACACAAAACACTTATTGGATGCACAAGATTGGTTAAAAACCCTAATTGGACAACATTAACTGTAGGGAGGACGAAAATGACATAAATGTTCATCCAATGACACAAAACAGTTATTGGATGCACAAGATTGTTTAAAAACCCTAATTGGATAAGAATTATAATAGGGAGGAAGAAAATGACCTAATTTTCCATCCAATGACACAAGACACCTATTGGATGCACCAGATTGGTTAAACACCCTAATTGGACAAGATTAAGTGTAGGGAGGACGAAAATGACCTAAATGTTCATCCAATGACACAAAACACCTATTGGATGCACAATATTGGTTAAAAACCCTAATTGGACAAGAATTAGCTTATGGAGGACGAAAATGACCTAATTGTTCATCCAATGACACAAACACACCTATTGGTTGCACAAGATTGGTTAGAAACCCTAATTGGACAAGATTAAGTGTAGGGAGGACAAAAATGACCTAAATGTTCAACCAATGACACAAAAACACCAATTGGATGCACAAGATTGGTTAGAAACCCTAATTGGACAAGATAAAGTGTAGGGAGAGCGAAAATGACCTAAATGTTCATCCAATGACACAAGACACCTATTGGATGCACAAGATTGGTTAAACACCCTAATTGGACAAGATTAAGTGTAGGGAGGACGAAAATGACCTAAATATTCATCTAATGACACAAAACACCTATTGGATGCACAAGATTGGTTAAAAACCCTAATTGGACAAGATTAAATGTAGGGAGGACGAAAATGACATAAATGTTCATCCAATGACACAAAACACTTATTGGATGCACAAGATTGGTTAAAAACCCTAATTGGATAAGAATTAGCCTAGGGAGGACGAAAATGAACTAATTGTTCATCCAATGACACAAAAACACCAATTGGATGCACAAGATTGGTTAGAAACCCTAATTGGACAAGATAAAGTGTAGGGAGAGCGAAAATGACCTAAATGTTCATCCAATAACACAAGACACCTATTGGATGCACCAGATTGGTTAAACACCCTAATTGGACAAGATTAAATGTAGGGAGGACGAAAATGACCTAAATGTTCATCCAATGACACAAAACACCTATTGGATGCACAAGATTGGTTAAAAACCCTAATTGGACAAGAATTATCATAGGGAGGACGAAAATGACCTAATTGTTGATCCAATGACACAAAAACACCAATTGGATGCACAAGATTGTTCAGAAACCCTAATTGGACAAGATAAAGTGTAGGGAGGACGAAAATGACCTAAGTGTTCATCCAATGACACAAAACACCTATTGGATGCACAAGATTGGTTAAAAACCCTAATTGGATAAGAATTAGCCTAGGGAGGACGAAAATGACCTAATTGTTCATCCAATGACACAAAAACACCTATCGGATGCACAAGATTGGTTAGAAACCCTAATTGAACAAGATTAAGTGTAGGGAGGACGAAAATGACCTAAATGTTTATCCGTTGACACAAAACACCTATTGGATGCACAAGATTAGTTAAAAACCCTAATTGGACAAGATTAAGTGTAGGGAGGACGAAAATGACCTAAATATTCATAAAATGACACAAAACACCTATTGGATGCACCAGATTGGTTAAACACCCTAATTGGACAAGATTAAATGTAGGGAGGACGAAAATGACATAAATGTTCATCCAATGACACAAAACACCTATTGGATGCACAAGATTGGTTAGAAACCCTAATTGGACAAGATAAAGTGTAGGGAGAGCGAAAATGACCTAAATGTTCATCCAATGACATACGACACCTATTGGATGCACCAGATTGGTTAAACACCCTAATTGGACAAGATTAAGTGTAGGGAGGACGAAAATGACCTAAATGTTCATCCAATGACACAAAACACCTATTGGATGCACAAGATTGGTTAGAAACCGTAATTGGACAAGATAAAGTGTAGGGAGGCCGAAAATGACCTAAATGTTCATCCAATGACACAAGACACCATTTGGATGCACCAGATTGGTTAAACACCCTAATTGGACAAGATTAAGTGTAGGGAGGACGAAAATGACCTAAATATTCATCTAATGACACAAAACACCTATTGGATGCACAAGATTGGTTAAAAACCCTAATTGGACAAGATTAAATGTAGGGAGGACGAAAATGACATAAATGTTCATCCAATGACACAAAACAGTTATTGGATACACAAGATTGTTTCAAAACCCTAATTGGATAAGAATTAGCCTAGGGAGGACGAAAATGACCTAATTGTTCATCCAATGACACAAAAACACCAATTGGATGCACAAGATTGGTTAGAAACCCTAATTGGACAAGATAAAGTGTAGGGAGAGCGAAAATGACCTAAATGTTCATCCAATGACACAAGACACCTATTGGATGCACCAGATTGGTTAAACACCCTAATTGGACAAGATTAAGTGTAGGGAGGACGAAAATGACCTAAATGTTCATCCAATGACACAAAACACCTATTGGATGCACAAGATTGGTTAAAAACCGTAATTGGACAAGAATTATCATAGGGAAGACGAAAATGACCTAATTGTTCATCCAATGACACAAAAACACCAATTGGATGCACAAGAATTGTTAGAAACCCTAATTGGATAAGATAAAGTGTAGGGAGGACGAAAATGACCTAAGTGTTCATCCAATGACACAAAACACCTATTGGATGCACAAGATTGGTTAGAAACCCTAATTGGACAAGAATTAGCCTAGGGAGGACGAAAATGACCTAATTGTTCATCCAATGACACAAAAACACCTATCGGATGCACAAGATTGGTTAGAAACCCTAATTGGATACGATAAAGTGTAGGGAGAGCGAAAATGACCTAAATGTTCATCCAATGACACAAAACACCTATTGGATGCACAAGATTGGTTAAAAACCCTAATTGGACAAGAATTATCATAGGGAGGACGAAAATGACCTAATTGTTCATCCAATGATACAAGACACCTATTGGATGCACCAGATTGGTTAAACACCCTAATTGGACAAGATTAAGTGTAGGGAGGACGAAAATGACCTAAATATTCATCTAATGACACAAAACACCTATTGGATGCACAAGATTGGTTAAAAACCCTAATTGGACAAGATTAAATGTAGCGAGGACAAAAATGACATAAATGTTCATCCAATGACACAAGCACTTATTGGATGCACAAGATTGTTTAAAAACCCTAATTGGATAAGAATTAGCCTAGGGAGGACGAAAATGACCTAATTGTTCATCCAATGACACAAAAACACCAATTGGATGCACAAGATTGGTTAGAAACCCTAATTGGACAAGATAAAGTGTAGGGAGTGCGAAAATGACCTAAATGTTCATCCAATGACACAAGACACCTATTGGATGCACCAGATTGGTTAAACACCCTAATTGGACAAGATTAAGTGTAGGGAGGACGAAAATGACCTAAATGTTCATCCAATGACACAAAACACCTATTGGATGCACAAGATTGGTTAGAAACCCTAATTGGACAAGATAAACTGTAGGGAGAGCGAAAATGACCTAAATGTTCATCCAATGACACGAGACACCTATTGGATGCACCAGATTGGTTAAACACCCTAATTGGACAAGATTAAGTGTAGGGAGGACGAAAATGACCTAAATATTCATCTAATGACACAAAACACCTATTGGATGCACAAGATTGGTTAAAAACCCTAATTGGACAAAATTAAATGTAGGGAGGACGAAAATGACATAAATGTTCATCCAATGACACAAAACAGTTATTGGATGCACAAGATTGTTGAAAAACCCTAATTGGATAAGAATTAGCCTAGCGAGGACGAAAATGACCTAATTGTTCATCCAATGACACAAAAACACCAATTGGATGTACAAGATTGGTTAGAAACCCTAATTGGACAAGATAAAGTGTAGGGAGAGCGAAAATGACCTAAATGTTCATCCAATGACACAAAACACCTATTGGATGCACAATATTGGTTAAAAACCCTAATTGGACAAGAATTAGCTTATGGAGGACGAAAATGACCTAATTGTTCATCCAATGACACAAACACACCTATTGGATGCACAAGATTGGTTAGAAACCCTAATTGGACAAGATTAAGTGTAGGGAGGACGAAAATGAGCTAAATGTTCAACCAATGACACAAAAACACCAATTGGATGCACAAGATTGGTTAGAAACCCTAATTGGACAAGATAAAGTGTAGGGAGAGCGAAAATGACCTAAATGTTCATCCAATGACACAAGACACCTATTGGATGCACCAGATTGGTTAAAAACCCTAATTGGACAAAATTAAATGTAGGGAGGACGAAAATGACATAAATGTTCATCCAATGACACAAAACAGTTATTGGATGCACAAGAATGTTGAAAAACCCTAATTTGATAAGAATTAGCCCAGCGAGGACGAAAATGACCTAATTGTTCATCCAATGA
This sequence comes from Cicer judaicum, assembly GCA_037974835.1. NCBI lineage: Eukaryota > Viridiplantae > Streptophyta > Magnoliopsida > Fabales > Fabaceae > Cicer > Cicer judaicum. The sequence goes on from JBBPBS010000647.1 coordinate 166,225, forward strand.
CACAAAAACATCAATTGGATGTACAAGATTGGTTAGAAACCCTAATTGGACAAGATAAAGTGTAGGGAGAGCGAAAATGACCTAAATGTTCATCCAATGACACAAAACACCTATTGGATGCACAATATTGGTTAAAAACCCTAATTGGACAAGAATTAGCTTATGGAGGACGAAAATGACCTAATTGTTCATCCAATGACACAAACACACCTATTGGTTGCACAAGATTGGTTAGAAACCCTAATTGGACAAGATTAAGTGTAGGGAGGACAAAAATGACCTAAATGTTCAACCAATGACACAAAAACACCAATTGGATGCACAAGATTGGTTAGAAACCCTAATTGGACAAGATAAAGTGTAGGGAGAGCGAAAATGACCTAAATGTTCATCCAATGACACAAGACACCTATTGGATGCACCAGATTGGTTAAACACCCTAATTGGACAAGATTAAGTGTAGGGAGGACGAAAATGACCTAAATGTTCATCCAATGACACAAAACACCTTTTGGATGCACAAGATTGGTTAAAAGCCCTAATTGGACAAGAATTATCATTGGGAGGACGAAAATGACCTAATTGTTCATCCAATGATACAAGACACCTATTGGATGCACCAGATTGGTTAAACACCCTAATTGGACAAGATTAAGTGTAGGGAGGACGAAAATGACCTAAATATTCATCTAATGACACAAAACACCTATTGGATGCACAAGATTGGTTAAAAACCCTAATTGGACCAGAGTAAATGTAGGGAGGACGAAAATGACATAAATGTTCATCCAATGACACAAAACAGTTATTGGATGCACAAGATTGTTTAAAAACCCGAATTGGATAAGAATTAGCCTAGGGAGGACGAAAATGACCTAATTGTTCATCCAATGACACAAAAACACCAATTGGATGCACATGATTGGTTAGAAACCCTAATTGGACAAGATAAAGTGTAGGGAGAGCGAAAATGACCTAAATGTTCATCCAATGACACAAGACACCTATTGGATGCACCAGATTGGTTAAACACCCTAATTGGACAAGATTAAGTGTAGGGAGGACGAAAATGACCTAAATTTTCATCCAATGACACAAAACAATTATTGGATGCACAAGATTGGTTAGAAACCCTAATTGGACAAGATAAAGCGTAGGGAGGCCGAAAATGACCTAAATGTTCATCCAATGACACAAGACACCTATTGGATGCACCAGATTGGTTAAACACCCTAACTGGACAAGATTAAGTGTAGGGAGGACGAAAATGACTTAAATATTCATCTAATGACACAAAACACCTATTGGATGCACAAGATTGGTTAAAAACCCTAATTGGACAAGATTAAATGTAGGGAGGACGAAAATGACATAAATGTTCATCCAATGACACAAAACAGTTATTGGATGCACAAGATTGTTTCAAAACCTTAATTGGATAAGAATTAGCCTAGGGAGGACGAAAATGACCTAATTGTTCATCCAATGACACAAAAACACCAATTGGATGCACAAGATTGGTTAGAAACCCTAATTGGACAAGATAAAGTGTAGGGAGAGCGAAAATGACCTAAATGTTCATCCAATGACACAAGACACCTATTGGATGCACCAGATTGGTTAAACACCCTAATTGGACAAGATTAAGTGTAGGGAGGACGAAAATGACCTAAATGTTCATCTAATGACACAAAACACCTATTGGATGCACAAGATTGGTTAAAAACCCTAATTGGACAAGATTAAATGTAGGGAGGACGAAAATGACATAAATGTTCATCCAATGACACAAAACAGTTATTGGATGCACAAGATTGTTTAAAAACCCTAATTGGATAACAATTAGCCTTGGGAGGACGAAAATGACCTAATTGTTCATCCAATGACACAAAAACACCAATTGGATGCACAAGATTGGTTAGAAACCCTAATTGAACAAGATTAAGTGTAGGGAGGACGAAAATGACCTAAATGTTCATCCGATGACACAAAACACCTATTTGATGCACAAGATTAGTTAAAAACCCTAATTGGACAAGATTAAGTGTAGGGAGGACGAAAATGACCTAAATATTCATAAAATGACACAAAACACCTATTGGATGCACAATATTGGTTAAAAACCCTAATTGGACAAGAATTAGCCTAGGGAGGACGAAAATGACCTAATTGTTCATCCAATGACACAAACACACCTATTGGATGCACAAGATTGGTTAGAAACCCTAATTGGACAAGATTAAGTGTAGGGACGACGAAAATGACCTAAATGTTCAACCAAGGACACAAAAACACCAATTGGATGCACAAGATTGGTAAGAAACCCTAATTGGACAAGATAAAGTGTAGGGAGAGCGAAAATGACCTAAATGTTCATCCAATGACACAAGACACCTATTGGATGCACCAGATTGGTTAAACACCCTAATTGGACAAGATTAAGTGTAGGGAGGACGAAAATGACCTAAATGTTCATCCAATGACACAAAACAGTTATTGGATGCACAAGATTGTTTAAAAACCCTAATTGGATAAGAATTAGCCTAGGGAGGACGAAAATGACCTAATTGTTCATCCAATGACACAAAAACACCAATTGGATGCACAAGATTGGTTAGAAACCCTAATTGGACGAGATTAAGTGTAGGGACGACGAAAATGACCTAAATGTTCAACCAAGGACACAAAAATACCAATTGGATGCACAAGATTGGTTAGAAACCCTAATTGGACAAGATAAAGTGTAGGGAGAGCGAAAATGACCTAAATGTTCATCCAATGACACAAGACACCTATTGGATGCACCAGATTGGTTAAACACCCTAATTGGACAAGATTAAGTGTAGGGAGGACGAAAATGACCTAAATGTTCATCCAATGACACAAAACACCTATTGGATGCACAAGATTGGTTAAAAACCCTAATTGGACAAGATTAAATGTAGGGAGGACAAAAGTGACATAAATGTTCATCCAATGACACAAAACACTTATTGGATGCACAAGATTGTTTAAAAACCCTAATTGGATAAGAATTAGCATAGAGAGGACGAAAATGACCTAATTGTTCATCCAATGACACAAAAACACCAATTGGATGCACAAGATTGGTTAGAAACCCTAATTGGACAAGATAAAGTGTAGGGAGAGCGAAAATGACCTAAATGTTCATCCAATGACACAAGACACCTATTGGATGCACCAGATTGGTTAAACACCCTAATTGGACAAGATTAAGTGTAGGGAGGACGAAAATGACCTAAATGTTCATCCAATGACACAAAACACCTATTGGATGCACAAGATTGGTTAAAAACCCTAATTGGACAAAATTAAATGTAGGGAGGACGAAAATGACATAAATGTTCATCCAATGACACAAAACAGTTATTGGATGCACAAGATTGTTGAAAAACCCTAATTGGATAAGAATTAGCCTAGCGAGGACGAAAATGACCTAATTGTTCATCCAATGACACAAAAACACCAATTGGATGCACAAGATTGGTTAGAAACCCTAATTGGACAAGATAAAGTGTAGGGAGAGCGAAAATGACCTAAATGTTCATCCAATGACACAAAACACCTATTGGATGCACATGATTGGTTAAAAACCCTAATTGGACAAGAATTATCATAGGGAGGACGAAAATGACCTAATTGTTCATCCAATGATACAAGACACCTATTGGATGCACCAGATTGGTTAAACACCCTAATTGGACAAGATTAAGTGTAGGGAGGACGAAAATGACATAAATGTTCATCCAATGACACAAAACAGTTATTGGATGCACAAGATTGTTTAAAAACCCTAATTGGATAAGAATTAGCCTAGGGAGGACGAAAATGACCTAATTGTTCATCCAATGACACAAAAACACCAATTGGATGCACAAGATTGGTTAGAAACCCTAATTGGACAAGATTAAGTGTAGGGACGACGAAAATGACCTAAATGTTCAACCAAGGACACAAAAACACCAATTGGATGCACAAGATTGGTAAGAAACCCTAATTGGACAAGATAAAGTGTAGGGAGAGCGAAAATGACCTAAATGTTCATCCAATGACACAAGACACCTATTGGATGCACCAGATTGGTTAAACACCCTAATTGGACAAGATTAAGTGTAGGGAGGACGAAAATGACCTAAATGTTCATCCAATGACACAAAACACCTATTGGATGCACAACATTGGTTAGAAACCCTAATTGGACAAGATAAAGTGTAGGGAGGACGAAAATGACCTAAATGTTCATCCAATGACACAAGACACCTATTGGATGCACCAGATTGGTTAAACACCCTAATTGGACAAGATTAAGTGTAGGGAGGACGAAAATGACCTAAATATTCATCCAATGACACAAAACACCTATTGGATGCACAAGATTGGTTAAAAACCCTAATTGGACAAGAATTATAATAGGGAGGAAGAAAATGACCTAATTTTCCATCCAATGACACAAGACACCTATTGGATGCACCAGATTGGTTAAACACCCTAATTGGACAAGATTAAGTGTAGGGAGGACGAAAATGACCTAAATGTTCATCCAATGACACAAAACACCTATTGGATGCACAAGATTGGTTAGAAACCCTAATTGGACAAGATAAAGTGTAGGGAGGCCGAAAATGACCTAAATGTTCATCCAATGACACAAGACACCTATTGGATGCACCAGATTGGTTAAACACCCTAATTGGACAAGATTAAGGGTAGGGAGGACGAAAATGACCTAAATATTCATCTAATGACACAAAACACCTATTGGATGCACAAGATTGGTTAAAAACCCTAATTGGACAAGATTAAATGTAGGGAGGACGAAAATGACATAAATGTTCATCCAATGACACAAAACACTTATTGGATGCACAAGATTGTTTAAAAACCCTAATTGGATAAGAATTATCCTAAGGAGGACGAAAATGACCTAAGTGTTCATCCAATGACACAAAACACCTATTGGATGCACAAGATTGGTTAAAAACCCTAATTGGACAAGAAATATCCTAAGGAGGACGAAAATGACCTAAGTGTTCATCCAATGACACAAAACACCTATTGGATGCACATGATTGGTTAGAAACCCTAATTGAACAAGATTAAGTGTCGGGAGGACGAAAATGACCTAAATGTTCATCCAATGACACAAGACACCTATTGGATGCACCAGATTGGTTAAATACCCTAATTGGACAAGATTAAGTGTAGGGAGGAAGAAAATGACCTAAATGTTCATCCAATGACACAAGACACCTATTGGATGCACCAGATTGGTTAAAAACCCTAATTGGACAAGATTAAGTGTAGGGAGGACGAAAATGACCTAAATATTCATCTAATGACACAAAACACCTATTGGATGCACAAGATTGGTTAAAAACCCTAATTGGACAAGAATTAGCCTAGGGAGGACGAAAATGACCTAATTGTTCATCCAATGACACAAACACACCTATTGGATGCACAAGATTGGTTAGAAACCCTAATTGGACAAGATTAAGTGTAGGGAGGACGAAAATGACCTAAATGTTCAACCAATGACACAAAAACACCAATTGGATGCACAAGATTGGTTAGAAACCCTAATTGGACAAGATAAAGTGTAGGGAGAGCGAAAATGACCAAAATGTTCATCCAATGACACAAGACACCTATTGGATGCACCAGATTGGTTAAACACCCTAATTGGACAAGATTAAGTGTAGGCAGGACGAAAATGACCTAAATATTCATCCAATGACACAAAACACCTATTGGATGCTCAAGATTGGTTAAAAACCCTAATTGGACAAGAATTATCATAGGGAGGACGAAAATGACCTAATTGTTCATCCAATGACACAAAAACACCAATTGGATGCACAAGATTGGTTAGAAACCCTAATTGGACAAGATAAAGTGTAGGGAGGAGGAAAATGACCTAAGTGTTCATCCAATGACACATAACACCTATTGGATGCACAAGATTGGTTAAAAACCCTAATTGGACAAGAATTAGCCTAGGGAGGACGAAAATGACCTAATTGTTCATCCAATGACACAAAAACACCTATCGGATGCACAAGATTGGTTAGAAACCCTAATTGGATACGATAAAGTGTAGGGAGAGCGAAAATGACCTAAATGTTCATCCAATGACACAAAACACCTATTGGATGCACAAGAATGGTTAAAAACCCTAATTGGACAAGAATTATCATAGGGAGGACGAAAATGACCTAATTGTTCATCCAATGATACAAGACACCTATTGGATGCACCAGATTGGTTAAACACCCTAATTGGACAAGATTAAGTGTAGGGAGGACGAAAATGACCTAAATATTCATCTAATGACACAAAACACCTATTGGATGCACAAGATTGGTTAAAAACCCTAATTGGACAAGATTAAATGTAGCGAGGACAAAAATGACATAAATGTTCATCCAATGACACAAACACTTATTGGATGCACAAGATTGTTTAAAAACCCTAATTGGATAAGAATTAGCCTAGGGAGGAAGAAAATGACCTAATTGTTCATCCAATGACACAAAAACACCAATTGGATGCACAAGATTGGTTAGAAACCCTAATTGGACAAGATAAAGTGTAGGGTGTGCGAAAATGACCTAAATGTTCATCCAATGACACAAGACACCTATTGGATGCACCAGATTGGTTAAACACCCTAATTGGACAAGATTAAGTGTAGGGAGGACGAAAATGACCTAAATGTTCATCCAATGACACAAAACACCTATTGGATGCACAAGATTGGTTAAAAACCCTAATTGGACAAGAATTATCCTAGGGAGGACGAAAATGACCTAATTGTTCATCCAATGACACAAAAACACCAATTGGATGCACAAGAATTGTTAGAAACCCTAATTGGACAAGATAAACTGTAGGGAGGACAAAAATGACCTAAGTGTTCATCCAATGACACAAAACATCTATTGGATGCACAAGATTGGTTAAGAACCCTAATTGGACAAGAATTAGCCTAGGGAGGACGAAAATGACCTAATTGTTCATCCAATGACACAAAAACACCTATCGGATGCACAAGATTGGTTAGAAACCCTAATTGAACAAGATTAAGTGTAGGGAGGACGAAAATGACCTAAATGTTCATCCGATGACACAAAACACCTATTTGATGCACAAGATTAGTTAAAAACCCTAATTGGACAAGATTAAGTGTAGGGAGGACGAAAATGACCTAAATATTCATAAAATGACACAAAACACCTATTGGATGCACAATATTGGTTAAAAACCCTAATTGGACAAGAATTAGCCTAGGGAGGACGAAAATGACCTAATTGTTCATCCAATGACACAAACACACCTATTGGATGCACAAGATTGGTTAGAAACCCTAATTGGACAAGATTAAGTGTAGGGACGACGAAAATGACCTAAATGTTCAACCAAGGACACAAAAACACCAATTGGATGCACAAGATTGGTAAGAAACCCTAATTGGACAAGATAAAGTGTAGGGAGAGCGAAAATGACCTAAATGTTCATCCAATGACACAAGACACCTATTGGATGCACCAGATTGGTTAAACACCCTAATTGGACAAGATTAAGTGTAGGGAGGACGAAAATGACCTAAATGTTCATCCAATGACACAAAACAGTTATTGGATGCACAAGATTGTTTAAAAACCCTAATTGGATAAGAATTAGCCTAGGGAGGACGAAAATGACCTAATTGTTCATCCAATGACACAAACACACCTATTGGATGCACAAGATTGGTTAGAAACCCTAATTGGACAAGATTAAGTGTAGGGAGGACGAAAATGACCTAAATGTTCAACCAATGACACAAAAACACCAATTGGATGCACAAGATTCGTTAGAAACCCTAATTGGACAAGATAAAGTGTAGGGAGAGCGAAAATGACCTAAATGTTCATCCAATGACACAAGACACCTATTGGATGCACCAGATTGGTTAAACACCCTAATTGGACAAGATTAAGTGTAGGGAGGACGAAAATGACCTAAATGTTCATCCGATGACACAAAACACCTATTGGATGCACAAGATTGGTTAAAAACCCTAATTGGACAAGATTAAATGTAGGCAGGACGAAAATGACCTAAATGTTCATCCAATGACACAAAACACCTATTGGATGCTCAAGATTGGTTAAAAACCCTAATTGGACAAGAATTATCATAGGGAGGACGAAAATGACCTAATTGTTCATCCAATGACACAAAAACACCAATTGGATGCACAAGATTGGTTAGAAACCCTAATTGGACAAGATAAAGTGTAGGGAGGACGAAAATGACCTAAGTGTTCATCCAATGACACATAACACCTATTGGATTCACAAGATTGGTTAAAAACCCTAATTGGACAAGAATTATCATAGGGAGGACGAAAATGACCTAATTGTTCATCCAATGACACAAAAACACCTATCGGATGCACAAGATTGGTTAGAAACCCTAATTGAACAAGATTAAGTGTAGGAAGGACGAAAATGACCTAAATGTTCATCCAATGACACAAAACACCTATGGGATGCACAAGATTGGTTAAAAACCCTAATTGGACAAGATTAAGTGTAGGGAGGACGAAAATGACCTAAATGTTCATCCAATGACACAAAACACCTATTGGATGCACAAGATTGGTTAAAAACCCTAATTGGAAAAGAATTATCCTAGGGAGGACGAAAATGACCTAATTGTTCATCCAATGACACAAAAACACCAATTGGATGCACAAGAATTGTTAGAAACCCTAATTGGACAAGATAAAGTGTAGGGAGGACAAAAATGACCTAAGTGTTCATCCAATGACACAAAACATCTATTGGATGCACAAGATTGGTTAAGAACCCTAATTGGACAAGAATTAGCCTAGGGAGGACGAAAATGACCTAATTGTTCATCCAATGACACAAAAACACCTATCGGATGCACAAGATTGGTTAGAAACCCTAATTGAACAAGATTAAGTGTAGGGAGGACGAAAATGACCTAAATGTTCATCCGATGACACAAAACACCTATTTGATGCACTAGATTAGTTAAAAACCCTAATTGGACAAGATTAAGTGTAGGGAGGACGAAAATGACCTAAATATTCATAAAATGACACAAAACACCTATTGGATGCACAATATTGGTTAAAAACCCTAATTGGACAAGAATTAGCCTAGGGAGGACGAAAATGACCTAATTGTTCATCCAATGACACAAACACACCTATTGGATGCACAAGATTGGTTAGAAACCCTAATTGGACAAGATTAAGTGTAGGGACGACGAAAATGACCTAAATGTTCAACCAAGGACACAAAAACACCAATTGGATGCACAAGATTGGTTAGAAACCCTAATTGGACAAGATAAAGTGTAGGGAGTGCGAAAATGACCTAAATGTTCATCCAATGACACAAGACACCTATTGGATGCACCAGATTGGTTAAACACCCTAATTGGACAAGATTAAGTGTAGGGAGGACGAAAATGACCTAAATGTTCATCCAATGACACAAAACACCTATTGGATGCACAAGATTGGTTAAAAACCCTAATTGGACAAGAATTATCCTAGGGAGGACGAAAATGACCTAATTGTTCATCCAATGACACAAAAACACCAATTGGATGCACAAGAATTGTTAGAAACCCTAATTGGACAAGATAAAGTGTAGGGAGGACGAAAATGACCTAAGTGTTCATCCGATGACACAAAACATCTATTGGATGCACAAGATTGGTTAAGAACCCTAATTGGACAAGAATTAGCCTAGGGAGGACGAAAATGACCTAATTGTTCATCCAATGACACAAAAACACCTATCGGATGCACAAGATTGGTTAGAAACCCTAATTGAACAAGATTAAGTGTAGGGAGGACGAAAATGACCTAAATGTTCATCCGATGACACAAAACACCTATTGGATGCACAAGAGTAGTTAAAAACCCTAATTGGACAAGATTAAGTGTAGGGAGGACGAAAATGACCTAAATATTCATAAAATGACACAAAACACCTATTGGATGCACAATATTGGTTAAAAACCCTAATTGGACAAGAATTAGCCTAGGGAGGACGAAAATGACCTAATTGTTCATCCAATGACACAAACACACCTATTGGATGCACAAGATTGGTTAGAAACCCTAATTGGACAAGATTAAGTGTAGGGACGACGAAAATGACCTAAATGTTCAACCAAGGACACAAAAACACCAATTGCATGCACAAGATTGGTTAGAAACCCTAATTGGACAAGATAAAGTGTAGGGAGAGCGAAAATGACCTAAATGTTCATCCAATGACACAAGACACCTATTGGATGCACCAGATTGGTTAAACACCCTAATTGGACAAGATTAAGTGTAGGGAGGACGAAAATGACCTAAATGTTCATCCAATGACACAAAACAGATATTGGATGCACAAGATTGTTTAAAAACCCTAATTGGATAAGAATTAGCCTAGGGAGGACGAAAATGACCTAATTGTTCATCCAATGACACAAAAACACCAATTGGATGCACAAGATTGGTTAGAAACCCTAATTGGACAAGATTAAGTGTAGGGACGACGAAAATGACCTAAATGTTCAACCAAGGACACAAAAACACCAATTGGATGCACAAGATTGGTTAGAAACCCTAATTGGACAAGATAAAGTGTAGGTAGAGCGAAAATGACCTAAATGTTCATCCAATGACACAAGACACCTATTGGATGCACCAGAATGGTTAAACACCCTAATTGGACAAGATTAAGTGTAGGGAGGACGAAAATGACCTAAATGTTCATCCAATGACACAAAACACCTATTGGATGCACAAGATTGGTTAGAAACCCTAATTGCACAAGATAAAGTGTAGGGAGGCCGAAAATGACCTAAATGTTCATCCAATGACACAAGACACCTATTGGATGCACCAGATTGGTTAAACACCCTAATTGGACAAGATTAAGTGTACGGAGGACAAAAATGACCTAAATATTCATCTAATGACACAAAACACCTATTGGATGCACAAGATTGGTTAAAAACCCTAATTGGACAAGATTAAATGTAGGGAGGACGAAAATGACATAAATGTTCATCCAATGACACAAAACAGTTATTGGATGCACAAGATTGTTTAAAAACCCTAATTGGATAACAATTAGCCTTGGGAGGACGAAAATGACCTAATTGTTCATCCAATGACACAAAAACACCAATTGGATGCACAAGATTGGTTAAAAACCCTAATTGGACAAGAATTAGCCTAGGGAGGACGAAAATGACCTAATTGTTCATCCAATGACACAAAAACACCTATCGAATGCACAAGATTGGTTAGAAACCCTAATTGGACAAGATAAAGTGTAAGGAGAGCGAAAAAGACCTAAATGTTCATCCAATGACACAAAATACCTATTGGATGCACAAGATTGGTTAAAAACCCTAATTGGACAAGATTAAGTGTAGGGAGGACGAAAATGACCTAAATACTAATCCAATGACACAAAACACCTATTGGATGCACAAGATTAGTTAAAAACCCTAATTGGACAAGATTAAGTGTAGGGAGGACGAAAATGACCTAAATATTCAGAAAATGACACAAAATACCTATTGGATGCACAATATTGGTTAAAAACCCTAATTGGACAAGAATTAGCCTAGGGAGGACGAAAATGACCTAATTGTTCATCCAATGACACAAACACACCTATTGGATGCATAAGATTGGTTAGAAACCCTAATTGGAAAAGTTTAAGTGTAGGGAGGACGAAAATGACCTAAATGTTCAACCAATGACACAAAAACACCAATTGGATGCACAAGATTGGTTAGAAACCCTAATTGGACAAGATAAAGTGTAGGGAGAGCGAAAATGACCTAAATACTGATCCAATGACACAAAACACCTATTGGATGCACAAGATTAGTTAAAAACCCTAATTGGACAAGATTAAGTGTAGGGAGGACGAAAATGACCTAAATATTCAGAAAATGACACAAAACACCTATTGGATGCACAAGATTAGTTAAAAACCCTAATTGGACAAGATTAAGTGTTGGGAGGACGAAAATGACCTAAATATTCAGAAAATGACACAAAATACCTATTGGATGCACAATATTGGTTAAAAACCCTAATTGGACAAGAATTAGCCTAGGGAGGACGAAAATGACCTAAATGTTCATCCAATGACACAAGACACCTATTGGATGCACCAGATTGGTTAAACACCCAAATTGGACAAGATTAAGTGTAGGGAGGACGAAAATGACCTAAATATTCATCTAATGACACAAAACTCCTATTGGATGCACAAGATTGATTAAAATCCCTAATTGGACAAGATTAAGTGTAGGGAGGACGAAAATGACATAAATGTTCATCCAATGACACAAAACACTTATTGGATGCACAAGATTGGTTAAAAACCCTAATTGGACAACATTAACTGTAGGGAGGACGAAAATGACATAATTGTTCATCCAATGACACAAAACAGTTATTGGATGCACAAGATTGTTTAAAAACCCTAATTGGATAAGAATTATAATAGGGAGGAAGAAAATGACCTAATTTTCCATCCAATGACACAAGACACCTATTGGATGCACCAGATTGGTTAAACACCCTAATTGGACAAGATTAAGTGTAGGGAGGACGAAAATGACCTAAATGTTCATCCAATGACACAAAACACCTATTGGATGCACAAGATTGGTTAGAAACCCTATTTGGACAAGATAAAGTGTAGGGAGGCCGAAAATGACCTAAATGTTCATCCAATGACACAAGACACCTATTGGATGCACCAGATTGGTTAAACACCCTAATTGGACAAGATTAAGTGTACGGAGGACGAAAATGACCTAAATATTCATCTAATGACACAAAACACCTATTGGATGCACAAGATTGGTTAAAAACCCTAATTGGACAAGATTAAATGTAGGGAGGACGAAAATGACATAAATGTTCATCCGATGACACAAAACAGTTATTGGATGCACAAGATTGTTTAAAAACCCTAATTGGATAACAATTAGCCTTGGGAGGACGAAAATGACCTAATTGTTCATCCAATGACACAAAAACACCAATTGGATGCACAAGATTGGTTAAAAACCCTAATTGGACAAGAATTAGCCTAGGGAGGACGAAAATGACCTAATTGTTCATCCAATGACACAAAAACACCTATCGAATGCACAAGATTGGTTAGAAACCCTAATTGGACAAGATAAAGTGTAAGGAGAGCGAAAAAGACCTAAATGTTCATCCAATGACACAAAATACCTATTGGATGCACAAGATTGGTTAAAAACCCTAATTGGACAAGATTAAGTGTAGGGAGGACGAAAATGACCTAAATACTGATCCAATGACACAAAACACCTATTGGATGCACAAGATTAGTTAAAAACCCTAATTGGACAAGATTAAGTGTAGGGAGGACAAAAATGACCTAAATATTCATAAAATGACACAAAACACCTATTGGATGCACAATATTGGTTAAAAACCCTAATTGGACAAGAATTAGCCTAAGGAGGACGAAAATGACCTAATTGTTCATCCAATGACACAAACACACCTATTGGATGCACAAGATTGGTTAGAAACCCTAATTGGACAAGATTAAGTGTAGGGAGGACGAAAATGACCTAAATGTTCAACCAATGACACAAAAACACCAATTGGATGCACAAGATTGGTTAGAAACCCTAATTGGACAAGATAAAGTGTAGGGAGAGCGAAAATGACCTAAATGTTCATCCAATGACACAAGACACCTATTGGATGCACCAGATTGGTTAAACACCCTAATTGGACAAGATTAAGTGTAGGCAGGACGAAAATGACCTAAATGTTCATCCAATGACACAAAACACCTATTGGATGCACAACATTGGTTAGAAACCCTAATTGGACAAGATAAAGTGTAGGGAGGCCGAAAATGACCTAAATGTTCATCCAATGACACAAGACACCTATTGGATGCACCAGATTGGTTAAACACCCTAATTGGACAAGATTAAGTGTAGGGAGGACGAAAATGACCTAAATATTCATCTCATGACACAAAACACCTATTGGATGCACAAGATTGGTTAAAAACCCTAATTGGACAAGATTAAATGTAGGGAGGACGAAAATGACATAAATATTCATCCAATGACACAAAACAGTTATTGGATGCACAAGATTGTTTAAAAACCCTAATTGGATAAGAATTAGCCTAGGGAGGACGAAAATGACCTAATTGTTCATCCAATGACACAAAAACACCAATTGAATGCACAAGATTGGTTAGAAACCCTAATTGGACAACATAAAGTGTAGGGAGAGCGAAAATGACCTAAATGTTCATCCAATGACACAAAACACCTATTGGATGCACCAGATTGGTTAAAAACCCTAATTGGACAAGAATTATCATAGGGAGGACGAAAATGACCTAATTGTTCATTCAATGACACAAAACACCTATTGGATGCACAAGATTGGTTAGAAACCCTAATTGGACAAGATAGAGTGTAGGGAGGCCGAAAATGACCTAAATGTTCATCCAATGACACAAGACACCTATTGGATGCACCAGATTGGTTAAACACCCTAACTGGACAAGATTAAGTGTAGGGAGGACGAAAATGACCTAAATATTCATCTAATGACACAAAACACCTATTGGATGCACAAGATTTGTTAAAAACCCTAATTGGACAAGATTAAATGTAGGGAGTACGAAAATGACATAAATGTTCATCCAATGACACAAAACAGTTATTGGATGCACAAGATTGTTTAAAAACCCTAATTGCATAAGTATTAGCCTAGGGAGGACGAAAATGACCTAATTGTTCATCCAATGACACAAAAACACCAATTGGATACACAAGATAGGTTAGAAACCCTAATTGGACAAGATAAAGTGTAGGGAGAGCGAAAATGACCTAAATATTCATCCAATGACACAAAACACCTATTGGATGCACAATATTGGTTAAAAACCCTAATTGGACAAGAATTAGCTTATGGAGGACGAAAATGACCTAATTGTTCATCCAATGTAACAAACACACCTATTGGATGCACAAGATTGGTTAGAAACCCTAATTGGACAAGATTAAGTGTAGGGAGGACGAAAATGACCTAAATGTTCAACCAATGACACAAAAACACCAATTGGATGCACAAGATTGGTTAGAAACCCTAATTGGACAAGATAAAGTGTAGGGAGAGCGAAAATAACCTAAATGTTCATCCAATGACACAAGACACCTATTGGATGCACCAGATTGGTTAAACACCCTAATTGGACAAGATTAAGTGTAGGGAGGACGAAAATGACCTAAATGTTCATCCAATGACACAAAACACCTATTGGATGCACAAGATTGGTTAGAAACCCTAATTGGACAAGATAAACTGTAGGGAGAGCGAAAATGACCTAAATGTTCATCCAATGACACAAGACACCTATTGGATGCACCAGATTGGTTAAACACCCTAATTGGACAAGATTAAGGGTAGGGAGGACGAAAATGACCTAAATATTCATCTAATGACACAAAACACCTATTGGATGCACAAGATTGGTTAAAAACCCTAATTGGACAAAATTAAATGTAGGGAGGACGAAAATGACATAAATGTTCATCCAATGACACAAAACAGTTATTGGATGCACAAGATTGTTGAAAAACCCTAATTGGATAAGAATTAGCCTAGCGAGGACGAAAATGACCTAATTGTTCATCCAATGACACAAAAACACCAATTGGATGTACAAGATTGGTTAGAAACCCTAATTGGACAAGATAAAGTGTAGGGAGAGCGAAAATGACCTAAATGTTCATCCAATGACACAAAACACCTATTGGATGCACAATATTGGTTAAAAACCCTAATTGGACAAGAATTAGCTTATGGAGGACGAAAATGACCTAATTGTTCATCCAATGACACAAACACACCTATTGGATGCACAAGATTGGTTAGAAACCCTAATTGGACAAGATTAAGTGTAGGGAGGACGAAAATGAGCTAAATGTTCAACCAATGACACAAAAACACCAATTGGATGCACAAGATTGGTTAGAAACCCTAATTGGACAAGATAAAGTGTAGGGAGAGCGAAAATGACCTAAATGTTCATCCAATGACACAAGACACCTATTGGATGCACCAGATTGGTTAAAAACCCTAATTGGACAAAATTAAATGTAGGGAGGACGAAAATGACATAAATGTTCATCCAATGACACAAAACAGTTATTGGATGCACAAGAATGTTGAAAAACCCTAATTTGATAAGAATTAGCCCAGCGAGGACGAAAATGACCTAATTGTTCATCCAATGACACAAAAACATCAATTGGATGTACAAGATTGGTTAGAAACCCTAATTGGACAAGATAAAGTGTAGGGAGAGCGAAAATGACCTAAATGTTCATCCAATGACACAAAACACCTATTGGATGCACAATATTGGTTAAAAACCCTAATTGGACAAGAATTAGCTTATGGAGGACGAAAATGACCTAATTGTTCATCCAATGACACAAACACACCTATTGGTTGCACAAGATTGGTTAGAAACCCTAATTGGACAAGATTAAGTGTAGGGAGGACAAAAATGACCTAAATGTTCAACCAATGACACAAAAACACCAATTGGATGCACAAGATTGGTTAGAAACCCTAATTGGACAAGATAAAGTGTAGGGAGAGCGAAAATGACCTAAATGTTCATCCAATGACACAAGACACCTATTGGATGCACCAGATTGGTTAAACACCCTAATTGGACAAGATTAAGTGTAGGGAGGACGAAAATGACCTAAATGTTCATCCAATGACACAAAACACCTTTTGGATGCACAAGATTGGTTAAAAGCCCTAATTGGACAAGAATTATCATTGGGAGGACGAAAATGACCTAATTGTTCATCCAATGATACAAGACACCTATTGGATGCACCAGATTGGTTAAACACCCTAATTGGACAAGATTAAGTGTAGGGAGGACGAAAATGACCTAAATATTCATCTAATGACACAAAACACCTATTGGATGCACAAGATTGGTTAAAAACCCTAATTGGACAAGATTAAATGTAGGGAGGACGAAAATGACATAAATGTTCATCCAATGACACAAAAACACCTATCGGATGCACAAGATTGGTTAGAAACCCTAATTGAACAAGATTAAGTGTAGGGAGGACGAAAATGACCTAAATGTTCATCCAATGACACAAAACACCTATTGGATGCACAAGATTAGTTAAAAACCCTAATTGGACAAGATTAAGTGTAGGGAGGACGAAAATGACCTAAATGTTCAACCAATGACACAAAAACACCAATTGGATGCACAAGATTGGTTAGAAACCCTAATTGGACAAGATAAAGTGTAGGGAGAGCGAAAATAACCTAAATGTTCATCCAATGACACAAGACACCTATTGGATGCACCAGATTGGTTAAACACCCTAATTGGACAAGATTAAGTGTAGGGAGGACGAAAATGACCTAAATATTCATCTAATGACACAAAACACCTATTGGATGCACAAGATTGGTTAAAAACCCTAATTGGACAAGATTAAATGTAGGGAGGAGGAAAATGACATAAATGTTCATCCAATGACACAAAACAGTTATTGGATGCACAAGATTGTTTCAAAACCCTAATTGGATAAGAATTAGCCTAGGGAGGACGAAAATGACCTAATTGTTCATCCAATGACACAAAAACACCAATTGGATGCACAAGATTGGTTAGAAACCCTAATTGGACAAGATAAAGTGTAGGGAGAGCGAAAATGACCTAAATGTTCATCCAATGACACAAGACACCTATTGGATGCACCAGATTGGTTAAACACCCTAATTGGACAAGATTAAGTGTAGGGAGGACGAAAATGACCTAAATGTTCATCCAATGACACAAAACACCTATTGGACGCACAATATTGGTTAAAAACCCTAATTGGACAAGAATTAGCTTATGGAGGACGAAAATGACCTAATTGTTCATCCAATGACACAAACACACCTATTGGATGCACAAGATTGGTTAGAAACCCTAATTGGACAAGATTAAGTGTAGGGAGGACGAAAATGACCTAAATGTTCAACCAATGACACAAAAACACCAATTGGATGCACAAGATTGGTTAGAAACCCTAATTGGACAAGATAAAGTGTAGGGAGGGCGAAAATGACCTAAATGTTCATCCAATGACACAAGACACCTATTGGATGCACCAGATTGGTTAAACACCCTAATTGGACAAGATTAAGTGTAGGGAGGACGAAAATGACCTAAATGTTCATCCAATGACACAAAACACCTATTGGATGCACAAGATTGTTTAAAAACCCTAATTGGATAAGAATTAGCCTAGGGAGGACGAAAATGACCTAATTGTTCATCCAATGACACAAAAACACCAATTGGATGCACAAGATTGGTTAGAAACCCTAATTGGACAAGATAAAGTGTAGGGAGAGCGAAAATGACCTAAATGTTCATCCAATGATACAAGACACCTATTGGATGCACCAGATTGGTTAAACACCCTAATTGGACAAGATTAAGTGTAGGGAGGACGAAAATGACCTAAATATTCATCTAATGAAACAAAACACCTATTGGATGCACAAGATTGGTTAAAAACCCTAATTGGACAATATTAAATGTAGGGAGGACGAAAATGACATAAATGTTCATCCAATGACACAAAACAGTTATTGGATGCACAAGATTGTTTAAAAACCCTAATTGGATAAGAATTAGCCTAGGGAGGACGAAAATGACCTAATTGTTCATCCAATGACACAAAAACACCAATTGGATGCACAAGATTGGTTAGAAACCCTAATTGGACAAGATAAAGTGTAGCGAGACCGAAAATGACCTAAATGTTCATCCAATGACACAAGACACCTATTGGATGCACCAGATTGGTTAAACACCCTAATTGGACAAGATTAAGTGTAGGGAGGACGAAAATGACCTAAATATTCATCTAATGACACAAAATACGTATTGGATGCACAAGATTGGTTAAAAACCCTAATTGGACAAGATTAAATGTAGGGAGGACGAAAATGACATAAATGTTCATCCAATGACACAAAACAGTTATTGGATGCACAAGATTGTTTAAAAACCCTAATTGGATAAGAATTATCCTAGGGAGGACGAAAATGACCTAATTGTTCATCCAATGACACAAAAACACCAATTGGATGCACAAGATTGGTTAGAAACCCTAATTGGACAAGATAAAGTGTAGGGAGAGCGAAAATGACCTAAATGTTCATCCAATGACACAAAACACCTATTGGATGCACATGATTGGTTAAAAACCCTAATTGGACAAGAATTATCATAGGGAGGACGAAAATGACCTAATTGTTCATCCAATGATACAAGACACCTATTGGATGCACCAGATTGGTTAAACACCCTAATTGGACAAGATTAAGTGTAGGGAGGACGAAAATGACATAAATGTTCATCCAATGACACAAAACAGTTATTGGATGCACAAGATTGTTTAAAAACCCTAATTGGATAAGAATTATCCTAGGGAGGACGAAAATGACCTAATTGTTCATCCAATGACACAAAAACACCAATTGGATGCACAAGATTGGTTAGAAACCCTAATTGGACAAGATAAAGTGTAGGGAGAGCGAAAATGACCTAAATGTTCATCCAATGACACAAAACACCTATTGGATCCACAAGATTGGTTAGAAACCCTAATTAGACAAGATTAAGTGTAGGGAGGACGAAAATGACCTAAATGTTCAACCAATGACACAAAAACACCAATTGGATGCACAAGATTGGTTAGAAACCCTAATTGGACAAGATAAAGTGTAGGGAGAGCGAAAATGACCTAAATGTTCATCCAATGACACAAGACACCTATTGGATGCACCAGATTGGTTAAAAACCCTAATTGGACAAAATTAAATGTAGGGAGGACGAAAATGACATAAATGTTCATCCAATGACACAAAACAGTTATTGGATGCACAAGATTGTTGAAAAACCCTAATTGGATAAGAATTAGCCTAGCGAGGACGAAAATGACCTAATTGTTCATCCAATGACACAAAAACACCAATTGGATGTACAAGATTGGTTAGAAACCCTAATTGGACAAGATAAAGTGTAGGGAGAGCGAAAATGACCTAAATGTTCATCCAATGACACAAAACACCTATTGGATGCACAATATTGGTTAAAAACCCTAATTGGACAAGAATTAGCTTATGGAGGACGAAAATGACCTAATTGTACATCCAATGACACAAACACACCTATTGGATGCACAAGATTGGTTAGAAACCCTAATTGGACAAGATTAAGTGTAGGGAGGACGAAAATGACCTAAATGTTCAACCAATGACACAAAAACACCAATTGGATGCACAAGATTGGTTAGAAACCCTAATTGGACAAGATAAAGTGTAGGGAGAGCGAAAATGACCTAAATGTTCATCCAATGACACAAGACACCTATTGGATGCACCAGATTGGTTAAAAACCCTAATTGGACAAAATTAAATGTAGGGAGGACGAAAATGACATAAATGTTCATCCAATGACACAAAACAGATATTGGATGCACAAGATTGTTGAAAAACCGTAATTGGATAAGAATTAGCCTAGCGAGGACGAAAATGACCTAACTGTTCATCCAATGACACAAAAACACCAATTGGATGTACAAGATTGGTTAGAAACCCTAATTGGACAAGATAAAGTGTAGGGAGAGCGAAAATGACCTAAATGTTCATCCAATGACACAAAACACCTATTGGATGCACAATATTGGTTAAAAACCCTAATTGGACAAGAATTAGCTTATGGAGGACGAAAATGACCTAATTGTTCATCCAATGACACAAACACACCTATTGGATGCACAAGATTGGTTAGAAACCCTAATTGGACAAGATTAAGTGTAGGGAGGACGAAAATGACATAAATGTTCATCCAATGACACAAAACAGTTATTGGATGCACAAGATTGTTGAAAAACCCTAATTGGATAAGAATTAGCCTAGCGAGGACGAAAATGACCTAATTGTTCATCCAATGACACAAAAACACCAATTGGATGTACAAGATTGGTTAGAAACCCTAATTGGACAAGATAAAGTGTAGGGAGAGCGAAAATGACCTAAATGTTCATCCAATGACACAAAACACCTATTGGACGCACAATATTGGTTAAAAACCCTAATTGGACAAGAATTAGCTTATGGAGGACGAAAATGACCTAATTGTTCATCCAATGACACAAACACACCTATTGGATGCACAAGATTGGTTAGAAACCCTAATTGGACAAGATTAAGTGTAGGGAGGACGAAAATGACCTAAATGTTCAACCAATGACACAAAAACACCAATTGGATGCACAAGATTGGTTAGAAACCCTAATTGGACAAGATAAATTGTAGGGAGAGCGAAAATGACCTAAATGTTCATCCAATGACACAAGACACCTATTGGATGCACCAGATTGGTTAAACACCCTAATTGGACAAGATTAAGTGTAGGGAGGACGAAAATGACCTAAATGTTCATCCAATGACACAAAACACCTATTGGATGCACAACATTGGTTAGAAACCCTAATTGGACAAGATAAAGTGTAGGGAGGCCGAAAATGACCTAAATGTTCATCCAATGACACAAGACACCTATTGGATGCACCAGATTGGTTAAACACCCTAATTGGACAAGATTAAGTGTAGGGAGGACGAAAATGACCTAAATGTTCAACCAATGACACAAAAACACAATTTGGATGCACAAGATTGGTTAGAAACCCTAATTGGACAAGATAAAGTGTAGGGAGAGCGAAAATGACCTAAATGTTCATCCAATGACACAAGACACCTATTGGATGCACCAGATTGGTTAAACACCCTAATTGGACAAGACTAAGTGTAGGGAGGACGAAAATGACCTAAATGTTCATCCAATGACACAAAACACCTATTGGATGCACAACATTGGTTAGAAACCCTAATTGGACAAGATAAAGTGTAGGGAGGCCGAAAATGACCTAAATGTTCATCCAATGACACAAGACACCTATTGGATGCACCAGATTGGTTAAACACCCTAATTGGACAAGATTAAGTGTAGGGAGGACGAAAATGACCTAAATATTCATCTAATGACACAAAACACCTATTGGATGCACAAGATTGGTTAAAAACCCTAATTGGACAAGATTAAATGTAGGGAGGACGAAAATGACATAAATATTCATCCAATGACACAAAACAGTTATTGGATGCACAAGATTGTTTAAAAACCCTAATTGGATAAGAATTAGCCTAGGGAGGACGAAAATGACCTAATTGTTCATCCAATGACACAAAAACACCAATTGGATGCACAAGATTGGTTAGAAACCCTAATTGGACAACATAAAGTGTAGGGAGAGCGAAAATGACCTAAATGTTCATCCAATGACACAAGACACCTATTGGATGCACCAGATTGGTTAAACACCCTAATTGGACAAGATTAAGTGTAGGGAGGACGAAAATGACCTAAATATTCATCTAATGACACAAAACACCTATTGGATGCACAAGATTGGTTAAAAACCCTAATTGGACAAGATTAAATGTAGGGAGGAGGAAAATGACATAAATGTTCATCCAATGACACAAAACAGTTATTGGATGCACAAGATTGTTTCAAAACCCTAATTGGATAAGAATTAGCCTAGGGAGGACGAAAATGACCTAATTGTTCATCCAATGACACAAAAACACCAATTGGATGCACAAGATTGGTTAGAAACCCTAATTGGACAAGATAAAGTGTAGGGAGAGCGAAAATGACCTAAATGTTCATCCAATGACACAAGACACCTATTGGATGCACCAGATTGGTTAAACACCCTAATTGGACAAGATTAAGTGTAGGGAGGACGAAAATGACCTAAATGTTCAACCAATGACACAAAAACACCAATTGGATGCACAAGATTGGTTAGAAACCCTAATTGGACAAGATAAAGTGTAGGGAGAGCGAAAATGACCTAAATGTTCATCCAATGACACAAGACACCTATTGGATGCACCAGATTGGTTAAAAACCCTAATTGGACAAAATTAAATGTAGGGAGGACGAAAATGACATAAATGTTCATCCAATGACACAAAACAGTTATTGGATGCACAAGATTGTTGAAAAACCCTAATTGGATAAGAATTAGCCTAGCGAGGACGAAAATGACCTAATTGTTCATCCAATGACACAAAAACACCAATTGGATGTACAAGATTGGTTAGAAACCCTAATTGGACAAGATAAAGTGTAGGGAGAGCGAAAATGACCTAAATGTTCATCCAATGACACAAAACACCTATTGGATGCACAATATTGGTTAAAAACCCTAATTGGACAAGAATTAGCTTATGGAGGACGAAAATGACCTAATTGTTCATCCAATGACACAAACACACCTATTGGATGCACAAGATTGGTTAGAAACCCTAATTGGACAAGATTAAGTGTAGGGAGGACGAAAATGAGCTAAATGTTCAACCAATGACACAAAAACACCAATTGGATGCACAAGATTGGTTAGAAACCCTAATTGGACAAGATAAAGTGTAGGGAGAGCGAAAATGACCTAAATGTTCATCCAATGACACAAGACACCTATTGGATGCACCAGATTGGTTAAAAACCCTAATTGGACAAAATTAAATGTAGGGAGGACGAAAATGACATAAATGTTCATCCAATGACACAAAACAGTTATTGGATGCACAAGAATGTTGAAAAACCCTAATTTGATAAGAATTAGCCCAGCGAGGACGAAAATGACCTAATTGTTCATCCAATGACACAAAAACATCAATTGGATGTACAAGATTGGTTAGAAACCCTAATTGGACAAGATAAAGTGTAGGGAGAGCGAAAATGACCTAAATGTTCATCCAATGACACAAAACACCTATTGGATGCACAATATTGGTTAAAAACCCTAATTGGACAAGAATTAGCTTATGGAGGACGAAAATGACCTAATTGTTCATCCAATGACACAAACACACCTATTGGTTGCACAAGATTGGTTAGAAACCCTAATTGGACAAGATTAAGTGTAGGGAGGACAAAAATGACCTAAATGTTCAACCAATGACACAAAAACACCAATTGGATGCACAAGATTGGTTAGAAACCCTAATTGGACAAGATAAAGTGTAGGGAGAGCGAAAATGACCTAAATGTTCATCCAATGACACAAGACACCTATTGGATGCACCAGAATGGTTAAACACCCTAATTGGACAAGATTAAGTGTAGGGAGGACGAAAATGACCTAAATGTTCATCCAATGACACAAAACAGTTATTGGATGCACAAGATTGTTTAAAAACCCTAATTGGATAAGAATTAGCCTAGGGAGGACGAAAATGACCTAATTGTTCATCCAATGACACAAAAACACCAATTGGATGCACAAGATTGGTTAGAAACCCTAATTGGACAAGATAAAGTGTAGGGAGGGCGAAAATGACCTAAATGTTCATCCAATGACACAAGACACCTATTGGATGCACCAGATTGGTTAAACACCCTAATTGGACAAGATTAAGTGTAGGGAGGACGAAAATGACCTAAATATTCATCTAATGACACAAAACACCTATTGGATGCACAAGATTGGTTAAAAACCCTAATTGGACAAGATTAAATGTAGGGAGGACGAAAATGACATAAATGTTCATCCAATGACACAAAACAGTTATTGGATGCACAAGATTGGTTAAAAACCCTAATTGGATAACAATTAGCCTTGGGAGGACGAAAATGACCTAATTGTTCATCCAATGACACAAAAACACCAATTGGATGCACAAGATTGGTTAAAAACCCTAATTGGACAAGAATTAGCCTAGGGAGGACGAAAATGACCTAATTGTTCATCCAATGACACAAAAACACCTATCGAATGCACAAGATTGGTTAGAAACCCTAATTGGACAAGATAAAGTGTAAGGAGAGCGAAAAAGACCTAAATGTTCATCCAATGACACAAAATACCTATTGGATGCACAAGATTGGTTAAAAACCCTAATTGGACAAGATTAAATGTAGGGAGGACGAAAATGACATAAATGTTCATCCAATGACACAAAACAGTTATTGGATGCACAAGATTGTTTAAAAACCCTAATTGGATAACAATTAGCCTTGGGAGGACGAAAATGACCTAATTGTTCATCCAATGACACAAAAACACCAATTGGATGCACAAGATTGGTTAAAAACCCTAATTGGACAAGAATTAGCCTAGGGAGGACGAAAATGACCTAATTGTTCATCCAATGACACAAAATACCTATTGGATGCACAAGATTGGTTAAAAACCCTAATTGGACAAGATTAAGTGTAGGGAGGACGAAAATGACCTAAATACTGATCCAATGACACAAAACACCTATTGGATGCACAAGATTAGTTAAAAACCCTAATTGGACAAGATTCAGTGTAGGGAGGACGAAAATGACCTAAATATTCATAAAATGACACAAAACACCTATTGGATGCACAATATTGGTTAAAAACCCTAATTGGACAAGAATTAGCCTAGGGAGGACGAAAATGACCTAATTGTTCATCCAATGACACAAACACACCTATTGGATGCACAAGATTGGTTAGAAACCCTAATTGGACAAGATTAAGTGTAGGGAGGACGAAAATGTCCTAAATGTTCAACCAATGACACAAAAACACCAATTGGATGCACAAGATTGGTTAGAAACCCTAATTGGACAAGATAAAGTGTAGGGAGAGCGAAAATGACCTTAATGTTCATCCAATGACACAAGACACCTATTGGATGCACCAGATTGGTTAAACACCCTAATTGGACAAGATTAAATGTAGGGAGGACGAAAATGACATAAATGTTCATCCAATGACACAAAACAGTTATTGGATGCACAAGATTGGTTAAAAACCCTAATTGGATAAGAATTAGCCTAGGGAGGACGAAAATGACCTAATTGTTCATCCAATGACACAAAAACACCAATTGGATGCACAAGATTGGTTAGAAACCCTAATTGGACAACATAAAGTGTAGGGAGAGCGAAAATGACCTAAATGTTCATCCAATGACACAAAACACCTATTGGATGCACAATATTGGTTAAAAACCCTAATTGGACAAGAATTAGCTTATAGAGGACGAAAATGACCTAATTGTTCATCCAATGACACAAACACACCTATTGGATGCACAAGATTGGTTAGAAACCCAAATTGGACAAGATTAAGTGTAGGGAGGACGAAAATGACCTAAATGTTCAACCAATGACACAAAAACACCAATTGGATGCACAAGATTGGTTAGAAACCCTAATTGGACAAGATAAAGTGTAGGGAGAGCGAAAATGACCTAAATGTTCATCCAATGACACAAGACACCTATTGGATGCACCAGATTGGTTAAACACCCTAATTGGACAAGATTAAGTGTAGGGAGGACGAAAATGACCTAAATGTTCATCCAATGACACAAAACACCTATTGGATGCACAAGATTGGTTAGAAACCCTAATTGGACAAGATAAAGTGTAGGGAGGCCGAAAATGACCTAAATGTTCATCCAATGACACAAGACACCTATTGGATGCACCAGATTGGTTAAACACCCTAATTCGACAAGATTAAAAGTAGGGAGGACGAAAATGACCTAAATATTCATCTAATGACACAAAACACCTATTAGATGCAAAAGATTGGTTAAAAACCCTAATTGGACAAGATTAAATGTAGGGAGGACGAAAATGACATAAATGTTCATCCGATGACACAAAACAGTTATTGGATGCACAAGATTGTTTAAAAACCCTAATTAGATAAGAATTAGCCTAGGGAGGACGAAAATGACCTAATTGTTCATCCAATGACACAAAAACACCAATTGGATGCACAAGATTGGTTAGAAACCCTAATTGGACAAGATAAAGTGTAGGGAGAGCGAAAATGACCTAAATGTTCATCCAATGAAACAAAACACCTATTGGATGCACAAGATTGGTTAAAAACCCTAATTGGACAAGAATTATCATAGGGAGGACGAAAATGACCTAATTGTTCATTCAATGACACAAAACACCTATTGGATGCACAAGATTGGTTAGAAACCCTAATTGGACAAGATAGAGTGTAGGGAGGCCGAAAATGACCTAAATGTTCATCCAATGACACAAGACACCTATTGGATGCACCAGATTGGTTAAACACCCTAACTGGACAAGATTAAGTGTAGGGAGGTCGAAAATGACCTAAATATTCATCTAATGACACAAAACACCTATTGGATGCACAAGATTTGTTAAAAACCCTAATTGGACAAGATTAAATGTAGGGAGTACGAAAATGACATAAATGTTCATCCAATGACACAAAACAGTTATTGAATGCACAAGATTGTTTAAAAACCCTAATTGCATAAGAATTAGCCTAGGGAGGACGAAAATGACCTAATTGTTCATCCAATGACACAAAAACACCAATTGGATGCACAAGATTGGTTAGAAACCCTAATTGGACAAGATAAAGTGTAGGGAGAGCGAAAATCACCTAAATGTTCATCCAATGAAACAAAACACCTATTGGATGCACAAGATTGGTTAGAAACCCTAATTGGACAAGATAAAGTGTAGGGAGAGCGAAAATGACCTAAATATTCATCCAATGACACAAAACACCTATTAGATGCACAATATTGGTTAAAAACCCTAATTGGACAAGAATTAGCTTATGGAGGACGAAAATGACCTAATTGTTCATCCAATGACACAAACACACCTATTGGATGCACAAGATTGGTTAGAAACCCTAATTGGACAAGATTAATTGTAGGGAGGACGAAAATGACCTAAATGTTCAACCAATGACACAAAAACACCAATTGGATGCACAAGATTGGTTAGCAACCCTAATTGGACAAGATAAAGTGTAGGGAGAGCGAAAATAACCTAAATGTTAATCCAATGACACAAGACATCTATTGGATGCACCAGATTGGTTAAACACCCTAATTGGACAAGATTAAGTGTAGGGAGGACGAAAATGACCTAAATGTTCATCCAATGACACAAAACACCTATTGGATGCACAAGATTGGTTAGAAACCCTAAATGGACAAGATAAAGTGTAGGGAGGCCGAAAATGACCTAAATGTTCATCCAATGACACAAGACACCTATTGGATGCACCAGATTGGTTAAACACCCTAATTGGACAAGATTAAGTGTAGGGAGGACGAAAATGACCTAAATATTCATAAAATGACACAAAACACCTATCCACAATATAGGTTAAAAACCCTAATTGGACAAGAATTAGCCTTGGGAGGACGAATATGACCTAATTGTTCATCCAATAACAGAAACACACCTATTGGATGCACAAGATTGGTTAGAAACCCTAATTGGACAAGATTAAGTGTAGGGAGGACGAAAATGACCTAAATGTTCAACCAATGACACAAAAACACCAATTGGATGCACAAGATTGGTTAGAAACCCTAATTGGACAAGATAAAGTGTAGGGAGAGCGAAAATGACCTAAATGTTCATCCAATGACACAAGACATCTATTGGATGCACCAGATTGGTTAAACACCCTAATTGGACAAGATTAAGTATAGGGAGGACGAAAATGACCTAAATGTTCATCCAATGACACAAAACACCTATTGGATGCACAAGATTGGTTAGAAACCCTAATTGGACAAGATAAAGTGTAGGGAGGCCGAAAATGACCTAAATGTTCATCCAATGACACAAGACACCTATTGGAGGCACCAGATTAGTTAAACACCCTAATTGGAGAAGATTAAGTGTAGGGAGGACGAAAATGACCTAAATGTTCATCCAATGACACAAAACACCTTTTGGATGCATAGGATTGGTTAAAAACCCTAATTGGACAAGAATTATCATAGGGAGCACGAAAATGACCTAATTGTTCATCCAATGACACAAAAACACCAATTGGATGCACAAGAATTGTTAGAAACCCTAATTGGACAAGAATTATCATAGGGAGGACGAAAATGACCTAATTGTTCATCCAATGATACAAGACACCTATTGGATGCACCAGATTGGTTAAACACCCTAATTGGACAAGATTAAATGTAGGGAGGACGAAAATGACCTAAATATTCATCTAATGACACAAAACACCTATTGGATGCACAAGATTGGTTAAAAACCCTAATTGGACAAGATTAAATGTAGGGAGGACGAAAATGACATAAATGTTCATCCAATGACACAAAACAGTTATTGGATGCACAAGATTCTTTAAAAACCCTAATTGGATAAGAATTAGCTTAGGGAGGACGAAAATGACCTAATTGTTCATCCAATGACACAAAAACACCAATTGGATGCACAAGATTGGTTAGAAACCCTAATTGGACAAGATAAAGTGTAGGGAGAGCGAAAATGACCTAAATGTTCATCCAATGACACAAAACACCTATTGGATTCACAAGATTGGTTAAAAACCCTAATTGGACAAGAATTATCATAGGGAGGACGAAAATGACCTAATTGTTCATCCAATGATACAAGACACCTATTGGATGCACCAGATTGGTTAAACACCCTAATTGGACAAGATTAACTGTTGGGAGGACGAAAATGACCTAAATATTCATCTAATGACACAAAACACCTATTGGATGCACAAGATTGGTTAAAAACCCTAATTGGACAAGATTAAATGTAGGGAGGACGAAAATGACATAAATGTTCATCCAATGACACAAAACAGTTATTGGATGCACAAGATTCTTTAAAAACCCTAATTGGATAAGAATTAGCCTAGGGAGGACGAAAATGACCTAATTGTTCATCCAATGACACAAAAACACCAATTGGATGCACAAGATTGGTTAGAAACCCTAATTGGACAAGATAAAGTGTAGGGAGAGCAAAAATGACCTAAATGTTCATCCAATGACACAAACCACCTATTGGATGCACATGATTGGTTAAAAACCCTAATTGGACAAGAATTATCATAGGGAGGACGAAAATGACCTAATTGTTCATCCAATGATACAAGACACCTATTGGATGCACCAGATTGGTTAAACACCCTAATTGGACAAGATTAAGTGTAGGGAGGACGAAAATGACCTAAATATTCATCTAATGACACAAAACACCTATTGGATGCACAAGATTAGTTAAAAACCCTAATTGGACAAGATTAAGTTTAGGGAGGACGAAAATGACCTAAATATTCATGAAATGACACAAAACACCTATTGGATGCACAATATTGGTTAAAAACCCTAATTGGACAAGAATTAGCTTATGGAGGACGAAAATGACCTAATTGTTCATCCAATGACACAAAAACACCTATCGGGTGAACAAGATTGGTTAGAAACCCTAATTGAGCAAGATTAAGTGTAGGGAGGCCGAAAATGACCTAAATGTTCATCCAATGACACAAGACACCTATTGGATGCACCAGATTGGTTAAACACCCTAATTGGACAAGATTAAGTGTAGGGAGGACGAAAATGACCTAAATATTCATCTAATGACACAAAACACCTATTGGATGCACAAGATTGGTTAAAAACCCTAATTGGACAAAATTAAATGTAGGGAGGACGAAAATGACATAAATGTTCATCCAATGACACAAAACAGTTATTGGATGCACAAGATTGTTTAAAAACCCTAATTGGATAAGAATTAGCCTAGCGAGGACGAAAATGACCTAATTGTTCATCCAATGACACAAAAACACCAATTGGATGTACAAGATTGGTTAGAAACCCTAATTGGACAAGATAAAGTGTAGGGAGAGCGAAAATGACCAAAATGTTCATCCAATTACACAAAACACCTATTGGATGCACAATATTGGTTAAAAACCCTAATTGGACAAGAATTAGCTTATGGAGGACGAAAATGACCTAATTGTTCATCCAATGACACAAACACACCTATTGGATGCACAAGATTGGTTAGAAACCCTAATTGGACAAGATTAAGTGTAGGGAGGACGAAAATGACCTAAATGTTCAACCAATGACACAAAAACACCAATTGGATGCACAAGATTGGTTAGAAACCCTAATTGGACAAGATAAAGTGTAGGGAGAGCGAAAATGACCTAAATGTTCATCCAATGACACAAGACACCTATTGGATGCACCAGATTGGTTAAAAACCCTAATTGGACAAAATTAAATGTAGGGAGGACGAAAATGACATAAATGTTCATCCAATGACACAAAACAGTTATTGGATGCACAAGAATGTTGAAAAACCCTAATTGGATAAGAATTAGCCCAGCGAGGACGAAAATGACCTAATTGTTCATCCAATGACACAAAAACATCAATTGGATGTACAAGATTGGTTAGAAACCCTAATTGGACAAGATAAAGTGTAGGGAGAGCGAAAATGACCTAAATGTTCATCCAATGACACAAAACACCTATTGGATGCACAATATTGGTTAAAAACCCTAATTGGACAAGAATTAGCTTATGGAGGACGAAAATGACCTAATTGTTCATCCAATGACACAAACACACCTATTGGTTGCACAAGATTGGTTAGAAACCCTAATTGGACAAGATTAAGTGTAGGGAGGACAAAAATGACCTAAATGTTCAACCAATGACACAAAAACACCAATTGGATGCACAAGATTGGTTAGAAACCCTAATTGGACAAGATAAAGTGTAGGGAGAGCGAAAATGACCTAAATGTTCATCCAATGACACAAGACACCTATTGGATGCACCAGATTGGTTAAACACCCTAATTGGACAAGATTAAGTGTAGGGAGGACGAAAATGACCTAAATGTTCATCCAATGACACAAAACACCTTTTGGATGCACAAGATTGGTTAAAAGCCCTAATTGGACAAGAATTATCATTGGGAGGACGAAAATGACCTAATTGTTCATCCAATGATACAAGACACCTATTGGATGCACCAGATTGGTTAAACACCCTAATTGGACAAGATTAAGTGTAGGGAGGACGAAAATGACCTAAATATTCATCTAATGACACAAAACACCTATTGGATGCACAAGATTGGTTAAAAACCCTAATTGGACAAAATTAAATGTAGGGAGGACGAAAATGACATAAATGTTCATCCAATGACACAAAACAGTTATTGGATGCACAAGATTGTTGAAAAACCCTAATTGGATAAGAATTAGCCTAGCGAGGACGAAAATGACCTAATTGTTCATCCAATGACACAAAAACACCAATTGGATGTACAAGATTGGTTAGAAACCCTAATTGGACAAGATAAACTGTAGGGAGGCCGAAAATGACCTAAATGTTCATCCAATGACACAAGACACCTATTGGATGCACCAGATTGGTTAAACACCCTAATTGGACAAGATTAAGTGTAGGGAGGACGAAAATGACCTAAATATTCATCCAATGACACAAAACACCTATTGGATGCACAAGATTGGTTAGAAACCCTAATTGGACAAGATAAAGTGTAGGGAGGCCGAAAATGACCTAAATGTTCATCCAATGACACAAGACACCTATTGGATGCACCAGATTGGTTAAACACCCTAATTCGACAAGATTAAGTGTAGGGAGGACGAAAATGACCTAAATATTCATAAAATGACACAAAACACCTATCCACAATATAGGTTAAAAACCCTAATTGGACAAGAATTAGCCTAGGGAGGACGAATATGACCTAATTGTTCATCCAATAACAGAAACACACCTATTGGATGCACCAGATTGGTTAAACACCCTAATTGGACAAGATTAAGTGTAGGGAGGACGAAAATGACCTAAATATTCATCTAATGAAACAAAACACCTATTGGATGCACAAGATTGGTTAAAAACCCTAAGTGGACAAGATTAAATGTAGGGAGGACGAAAATGACATAAATTTTAATCCAATGACACAAAACAGTTATTGGATGCACAAGATTGTTTAAAAACCCTGATTGGATAAGAATTAGCCTAGGGAGGACGAAAATGACCTAATTGTTCATCCAATGACACAAAAACACCAATTGGATACACAAGATTGGTTAGAAACCCTAATTGGACAAGATAAAGTGTAGGGAGAGCGAAAATGACCTAAATATTCATCCAATGACACAAAACACCTATTGGATGCACAATATTGGTTAAAAACCCTAATTGGACAAGAATTAGCTTATGGAGGACGAAAATGACCTAATTGTTCATCCAATGTAACAAACACACCTATTGGATGCACAAGATTGGTTAGAAACCCTAATTGGACAAGATTAAGTGTAGGGAGGACGAAAATGACCTAAATGTTCAACCAATGACACAAAAACACCAATTGGATGCACAAGATTGGTTAGAAACCCTAATTGGACAAGATAAAGTGTAGGGAGAGCGAAAATAACCTAAATGTTCATCCAATGACACAAGACACCTATTGGATGCACCAGATTGGTTAAACACCCTAATTGGACAAGATTAAGTGTAGGGAGGACGAAAATGACCTAAATGTTCATCCAATGACACAAAACACCTATTGGATGCACAAGATAGGTTAGAAACCCTAATTGGACAAGATAAAGTGTAGGGAGGCCGAAAATGACCTAAATGTTCATCCAATGACACAAGACACCTATTGGATGCACCAGATTGGTTAAACACCCTAATTGGACAAGATTAAGTGTAGGGAGGACGAAAATGACCTAAATATTCATCTAATGACACAAAACACCTATTGGATGCACAAGATTGGTTAAAAACCCTAATTGGACAAGATTAAATGTAGGGAGGACGAAAATTACATAAATGTTCATCCAATGACACAAAACAGTTATTGGATGCACAAGATTGTTTAAAAACCCTAATTGGATAAGAATTAGCCTAGGGAGGACGAAAATGACCTAATTGTTCATCCAATGACACAAAAACACCAATTGGATGCACAAGATTGGTTAGAAACCCTAATTGGACAAGATAAAGTGTAGGGAGAGCAAAAATGACCTAAATGTTCATCCAATGACACAAAACACCTATTGGATTCACAAGATTGGTTAAAAACCCAGATTGGACAAGAATTATCATAGGGAGGACGAAAATGACCTAATTGTTCATCCAATGATACAAGACACCTATTGGATGCACCAGATTGGTTAAACACCCTAATTGGACAAGATTAACTGTTGGGAGAACGAAAATGATCTAAAAATTCATCTAATGACACAAAACACCTATTGGATGCACAAGATTGGTTAAAAACCCTAATTGGACAAGATTAAATGTAGGGAGGACGAAAATGACATAAATGTTCATCCAATGACACAAAACAGTTATTGGATGCACAAGATTGTTTAAAAACCCTAATTGGATAAGAATTATCCTAGGGAGGACGAAAATGACCTAATTGTTCATCCAATGACACAAAAACACCAATTGGATGCACAAGATTGGTTAGAAACCCTAATTGGACAAGATAAAGTGTAGGGAGAGCGAAAATGACCTAAATGTTCATCCAATGACACAAAACACCTATTGGATGCACATGATTGGTTAAAAACCCTAATTGGACAAGAATTATCATAGGGAGGACGAAAATGTCCTAATTGTTCATCCAATGATACAAGACACCTATTGGATGCACCAGATTGGTTAAACACCCTAATTGGACAAGATTAAGTGTAGGGAGGACGAAAATGACCTAAATATTCATCTAATGACACAAAACACCTATTGGATGCACAAGATTGGTTAAAAACCCTAATTGGACATGATTAAATGTAGGGAGGACGAAAATGACATAAATGTTCATCCAATGACACAAAACACTTATTGGATGCACAAGATTGTTTAAAAACCCTAATTGGATAAGAATTAGCCTAGGGAGGACGAAAATGAACTAATTGTTCATCCAATGACACAAAAACACCAATTGGATGCACAAGATTGGTTAGAAACCCTAATTGGACAAGATAAAGTGTAGGGAGAGCGAAAATGACCTAAATGTTCATCCAATAACACAAGACACCTATTGGATGCACCAGATTGGTTAAACACCCTAATTGGACAAGATTAAATGTAGGGAGGACGAAAATTACCTAAATGTTCATCCAATGACACAAAACACCTATTGGATGCACAAGATTGGTTAAAAACCCTAATTGGACAAGAATTATCATAGGGAGGACGAAAATGACCTAATTGTTCATCCAATGACACAAAAACACCAATTGGATGCACAAGATTGGTTAGAAACCCTAATTGGACAAGATAAACTGTAGGGAGGCCGAAAATGACCTAAATGTTCATCCAATGACACAAGACACCTATTGGATGCACCAGATTGGTTAAACACCCTAATTGGACAAGATTAAGTGTAGAGAGGACGAAAATGACCTAAATATTCATCTAATGACACAAAACACCTATTGGATGCACAAGATTGGTTAAAAACCCTAATTGGACAAAATTAAATGTAGGGAGGACGAAAATGACATAAATGATCATCCAATGACACAAAACAGTTATTGGATGCACAAGATTGTTGAAAAACCCTAATTGGATAAGAATTAGCCTAGCGAGGACGAAAATGACCTAATTGTTCATCCAATGACACAAAAACACCAATTGGATGTACAAGATTGGTTAGAAACCCTAATTGGACAAGATAAAGTGTAGGGAGAGCGAAAATGACCTAAATGTTCATCCAATGACACAAAACACCTATTGGACGCACAATATTGGTTAAAAACCCTAATTGGACAAGAATTAGCTTATGGAGGACGAAAATGACCTAATTGTTCATCCAATGACACAAACACACCTATTGGATGCACAAGATTGGTTAGAAACCCTAATTGGACAAGATTAAGTGTAGGGAGGACGAAAATGACCTAAATGTTCAACCAATGACACAAAAACACCAATTGGATGCACAAGATTGGTTAGAAACCCTAATTGGACAAGATAAATTGTAGGGAGAGCGAAAATGACCTAAATGTTCATCCAATGACACAAGACACCTATTGGATGCACCAGATTGGTTAAACACCCTAATTGGACAAGATTAAGTGTAGGGAGGACGAAAATGACCTAAATGTTCATCCAATGACACAAAACACCTATTGGATGCACAACATTGGTTAGAAACCCTAATTGGACAAGATAAAGTGTAGGGAGGCCGAAAATGACCTAAATGTTCATCCAATGACACAAGACACCTATTGGATGCACCAGATTGGTTAAACACCCTAATTGGACAAGATTAAGTGTAGGGAGGACGAAAATGACCTAAATGTTCAACCAATGACACAAAAACACAATTTGGATGCACAAGATTGGTTAGAAACCCTAATTGGACAAGATAAAGTGTAGGGAGAGCGAAAATGACCTAAATGTTCATCCAATGACACAAGACACCTATTGGATGCACCAGATTGGTTAAACACCCTAATTGGACAAGACTAAGTGTAGGGAGGACGAAAATGACCTAAATGTTCATCCAATGACACAAAACACCTATTGGATGCACAACATTGGTTAGAAACCCTAATTGGACAAGATAAAGTGTAGGGAGGCCGAAAATGACCTAAATGTTCATCCAATGACACAAGACACCTATTGGATGCACCAGATTGGTTAAACACCCTAATTGGACAAGATTAAGTG
The DNA here is from genome assembly GCA_037974835.1 of Cicer judaicum. NCBI lineage: Eukaryota > Viridiplantae > Streptophyta > Magnoliopsida > Fabales > Fabaceae > Cicer > Cicer judaicum. The sequence goes on from JBBPBS010000647.1 coordinate 203,026, forward strand.
TAGGGAGGACGAAAATGACCTAAATATTCATCTAATGACACAAAACACCTATTGGATGCACAAGATTGGTTAAAAACCCTAATTGGACAAGATTAAATGTAGGGAGGACGAAAATGACATAAATATTCATCCAATGACACAAAACAGTTATTGGATGCACAAGATTGTTTAAAAACCCTAATTGGATAAGAATTAGCCTAGGGAGGACGAAAATGACCTAATTGTTCATCCAATGACACAAAAACACCAATTGGATGCACAAGATTGGTTAGAAACCCTAATTGGACAACATAAAGTGTAGGGAGAGCGAAAATGACCTAAATGTTCATCCAATGACACAAGACACCTATTGGATGCACCAGATTGGTTAAACACCCTAATTGGACAAGATTAAGTGTAGGGAGGACGAAAATGACCTAAATATTCATCTAATGACACAAAACACCTATTGGATGCACAAGATTGGTTAAAAACCCTAATTGGACAAGATTAAATGTAGGGAGGACGAAAATGACATAAATGTTCATCCAATGACACAAAACACTTATTGGATGCACAAGATTGGTTAAAAACCCTAATTGGATAAGAATTAGCCTAGGGAGGACGAAAATGAACTAATTGTTCATCCAATGACACAAAAACACCAATTGGATGCACAAGATTGGTTAGAAACCCTAATTGGACAAGATAAAGTGTAGGGAGAGCGAAAATGACCTAAATGTTCATCCAATAACACAAGACACCTATTGGATGCACCAGATTGGTTAAACACCCTAATTGGACAAGATTAAATGTAGGGAGGACGAAAATGACCTAAATGTTCATCCAATGACACAAAACACCTATTGGATGCACAAGATTGGTTAAAAACCCTAATTGGACAAGAATTATCATAGGGAGGACGAAAATGACCTAATTGTTCATCCAATGACACAAAAACACCAATTAGATGCACAAGATTGGTTAGAAACCCTAATTGGAAAAGATAAAGTGTAGGGAGGACGAAAATGACCTAAAATGTTCATCCAATGACACAAAACACCTATTGGATGCACAAGATTGGTTAAAAACCCTAATTGGACAAGATTAAGTTTAGGGAGGACGAAAATGACCTAAATGTTCATCCAATGACACAAAACATCTATTGGAAGCACAAGATTGGTTAAAAACCCTAATTGGATAAGAATTAGACTAAGGAGGACGAAAATGACCTAAATGTTCATCCAATGACACAAAACACCTATTGGATGCACAAGATTGGTTAAAAACCCTAATTGGACAAGAATTATCATAGGGAGGACGAAAATGACCTAATTGTTCATCCAATGACAGAAAAATACCAATTGGATGCACAAGATTGGTTAGAAACCCTAATTGGAAAAGATAAAGTGTAGGGAGGACGAAAATGACCTAAAATGTTCATCCAATGACACAAAACACCTATTGGATGCACAAGATTGGTTAAAAACCCTAATTGGACAAGAATTAGCATAGGGAGGACGAAAATGACCTAATTGTTCATCCAATGACACAAAAACACCTATCGGATGCACAAGATTGGTTAGAAACCCTAATTGAACAAGATTAAGTGTAGGGAGGACGAAAATGACCTAAATGTTCATCCAATGACACAAAACACCTACTGGATGCACAAGATTGGTTAAAAACCCTAATTGGATAAGAATTAGCATACGGATGACGAAAATGACCTAAATGTTCATCCAATGACACAAAACACCTATTGGATGCACAAGATTGGTTAAAAACCCTAATTGGACAAGAATTATCATAGGGAGGACGAAAATGACCTAATTGTTCATCCAATGACACAAAAACACCTGTCGGATGCACAAGATTGGTCAGAAACCCTAATTGAACAAGATTAAGTGTAGGGAGGACGAAAATGACCTAAATGTTCATCCAATGACACAAAACACCTATTGGATGCACAAGATTGGTTAAAAACCCTAAATGGATAAGAATTAGCCTAAGGAGGACGAAAATGACCTAAATGTTCATCCAATGACACAAAACACCTATTGGATGCACAAGATTGGTTAAAAACCCTAATTGGACAAGAATTATCATAGGGAGGACGAAAATGACCTAATTGTTCATCCAATGACACAAAAACACCAATTGGAAGCACAAGATTGGTTAGAAACCCTAATTGGACAAGATAAAGTGTAGGGAGGACGAAAATGACCTAAGTGTTCATCCAATGACACAAAACAGCTATTGGATGCACAAGATTGGTTAAAAACTCTAATTGGACAAGAATTATCCTAGGGAGGACGAAAATGACCTAATTGTTCATCCAATGACACAAAAACACCTATCGGATGCACAAGATTGGTTAGAAACCCTAATTGAACAAGATTAAGTGTAGGAAGGACGAAAATGACCTAAATGTTCATCCAATGACACAAAACACCTATTGGATGCACAAGATTGGTTAAAAACCCTAATTGGATAAGAATTAGCCTAAGGAGGACGAAAATGACCTAAATGTTCATCCAATGACACAAAACACCTATTGGATGCACAAGATTGGTTAAAAACCCTAATTGGACAAGAATTATCATAGGGAGGACGAAAATGACCTAATTGTTCATCCAATGACACAAAAACACCAATTGGATGCACAAGATTGGTTAGAAACCCTAATTGGACAAGATAAAGTGTAGGGAGGACGAAAATGACCTAAGTGTTCATCTAATGACACAAAACACCTATTGGATGCACAAGATTGGTTAAAAACCCTAATTGGACAAGAATTAGCCTAGGGAGGACGAAAATGACCTTATTGTTCATCCATTGACACAAAAACACCTCTCGGATGCACAAGATTGGTTAGAAACCCTAATTGAACAAGATTAAGTGTAGGGAGGACGAAAATGACCTAAATGTTCATCCAATGACACAAAACACCTACTGGATGGACAAGATTGGTTAAAAACCCTAATTGGATAAGAATTAGCCTAAGGAGGACGAAAATGACCTAAATGTTCATCCAATGACACAAAACACCTATTGGATGCACAAGATTGGTTAAAAACTCTAATTGGACAAGAATTATCATAGGGAGGACGAAAATGACCTAATTGTTCATCCAATGACACAAAAACACCAATTGGATGCACAAGATTGGTTAGAAACCCTAATTGGACAAGATAAACTGTAGGGAGGCCGAAAATGACCTAAATGTTCATCCAATGACACAAGACACCTATTGGATGCACCAGATTGGTTAAACACCCTAATTGGACAAGATTAAGTGTAGAGAGGACGAAAATGACCTAAATATTCATCTAATGACACAAAACACCTATTGGATGCACAAGATTGGTTAAAAACCCTAATTGGACAAAATTAAATGTAGGGAGGACGAAAATGACATAAATGTTCATCCAATGACACAAAACAGTTATTGGATGCACAAGATTGTTGAAAAACCCTAATTGGATAAGAATTAGCCTAGCGAGGACGAAAATGACCTAATTGTTCATCCAATGACACAAAAACACCAATTGGATGTACAAGATTGGTTAGAAACCCTAATTGGACAACATAAAGTGTAGGGAGAGCGAAAATGACCTAAATGTTCATCCAATGACACAAAACACCTATTGGACGCACAATATTGGTTAAAAACCCTAATTGGACAAGAATTAGCTTATGGAGGACGAAAATGACCTAATTGTTCATCCAATGACACAAACACACCTATTGGATGCACAAGATTGGTTAGAAACCCTAATTGGACAAGATTAAGTGTAGGGAGGACGAAAATGACCTAAATGTTCAACCAATGACACAAAAACACAATTTGGATGCACAAGATTGGTTAGAAACCCTAATTGGACAAGATAAAGTGTAGGGAGAGCGAAAATGACCTAAATGTTCATCCAATGACACAAGACACCTATTGGATGCACCAGATTGGTTAAACACCCTAATTGGACAAGACTAAGTGTAGGGAGGACGAAAATGACCTAAATGTTCATCCAATGACACAAAACACCTATTGGATGCACAACATTGGTTAGAAACCCTAATTGGACAAGATAAAGTGTAGGGAGGCCGAAAATGACCTAAATGTTCATCCAATGACACAAGACACCTATTGGATGCACCAGATTGGTTAAACACCCTAATTGGACAAGATTAAGTGTAGGGAGGACGAAAATGACCTAAATATTCATCTAATGACACAAAACACCTATTGGATGCACAAGATTGGTTAAAAACCCTAATTGGACAAGATTAAATGTAGGGAGGACGAAAATGACATAAATATTCATCCAATGACACAAAACAGTTATTGGATGCACAAGATTGTTTAAAAACCCTAATTGGATAAGAATTAGCCTAGGGAGGACGAAAATGACCTAATTGTTCATCCAATGACACAAAAACACCAATTGGATGCACAAGATTGGTTAGAAACCCTAATTGGACAACATAAAGTGTAGGGAGAGCGAAAATGACCTAAATGTTCATCCAATGACACAAGACACCTATTGGATGCACCAGATTGGTTAAACACCCTAATTGGACAAGATTAAGTGTAGGGAGGACGAAAATGACCTAAATATTCATCTAATGACACAAAACACCTATTGGATGCACAAGATTGGTTAAAAACCCTAATTGGACAAGATTAAATGTAGGGAGGACGAAAATGACATAAATGTTCATCCAATGACACAAAACACTTATTGGATGCACAAGATTGGTTAAAAACCCTAATTGGATAAGAATTAGCCTAGGGAGGACGAAAATGAACTAATTGTTCATCCAATGACACAAAAACACCAATTGGATGCACAAGATTGGTTAGAAACCCTAATTGGACAAGATAAAGTGTAGGGAGAGCGAAAATGACCTAAATGTTCATCCAATAACACAAGACACCTATTGGATGCACCAGATTGGTTAAACACCCTAATTGGACAAGATTAAATGTAGGGAGGACGAAAATGACCTAAATGTTCATCCAATGACACAAAACACCTATTGGATGCACAAGATTGGTTAAAAACCCTAATTGGACAAGAATTATCATAGGGAGGACGAAAATGACCTAATTGTTCATCCAATGACACAAAAACACCAATTGGATGCACAAGATTGGTTAGAAACCCTAATTGAACAAGATTCAGTGTAGGGAGGACGAAAATAACCTAAATGTTCATCCAATGACACAAAACACCTATTGGATGCACAAGATTGGTTAAAAACCCTAATTGGATAAGAATTAGCCTAAGGAGGACGAAAATGACCTAAATGTTCATCCAATGACACAAAACACCTATTGGATGCACAAGATTGGTTAAAAACCCTAATTGGACAAGAATTATCATAGGGAGGACGAAAATGACCTAATTGTTCATCCAATGACACAAAAACACCAATTGGATGCACAAGATTGGTTAGAAACCCTAATTGGACAAGATAAACTGTAGGGAGGACGAAAATGACCTAAGTGTTCATCCATTGACACAAAACACCTATTGGATGCACAAGATTGGTTAAAAATCCTAATTGGACAAGAATTAGCCTAGGGAGGACGAAAATGACCTAATTGTTCATCCAATGACACAAAAACACCTGTCGGATGCACAAGATTGGTTAGAAACCCTAATTGGACAAGATAAAGTGTAGGGAGGACGAAAATGACCTAAGTGTTCATCCAATGACACAAAACACCTATTGGATGCACAAGATTGGTTAAAAACCCTAATTGGACAAGAATTAGCCTAGGGAGGACGAAAATGACCTAATTGTTCATCCAATGACACAAAAACACCTATCGGATGCACAAGATTGGTTAGAAACCCTAATTGAACAAGATTAAGTGTAGGGAGGACGAAAATGACCTAAATGTTTATCCGTTGACACAAAACACCTATTGGATGCACAAGATTAGTTAAAAACCCTAATTGGACAAGATTAAGTGTAGGGAGGACGAAAATGACCTAAATATTCATAAAATGACACAAAACACCTATTGGATGCACAATATTGGTTAAAAACCCTAATTGGACAAGATTAAATGTAGGGAGGACGAAAATGACATAAATGTTCATCCAATGACACAAAACAGTTATTGGATGCACAAGATTGTTTAAAAACCCTAATTGGATAAGAATTAGCCTAGGGAGGACGAAAATGACATAAATGTTCATCCAATGAGACAAAAACACCAATTGGATGCACAAGATTGGTTAGAAACCCTAATTGGATACGATAAAGTGTAGGGAGAGCGAAAATGACCTAAATGTTCATCCAATGACACAAGACACCTATTGGATGCACCAGATTGGTTAAACACCCTAATTGGACAAGATTAAGTGTAGGGAGGACGAAAATGACCTAAATATTCATCTAATGACACAAAACACCTATTGGATGCACAAGATTGGTTAAAAACCCTAATTGGACAAGATTAAATGTAGCGAGGACAAAAATGACATAAATGTTCATCCAATGACACAAACACTTATTGGATGCACAAGATTGTTTAAAAACCCTAATTGGATAAGAATTAGCCTAGGGAGGACGAAAATGACCTAATTGTTCATCCAATGACACAAAAACACCAATTGGATGCACAAGATTGGTTAGAAACCCTAATTGGACAAGATAAAGTGTAGGGAGGGCGAAAATGACCTAAATGTTCATCCAATGACACAAGACACCTATTGGATGCACCAGATTGGTTAAACACCCTAATTGGACAAGATTAAGTGTAGGGAGGACGAAAATGACCTAAATATTCATCTAATGACACAAAACACCTATTGGATGCACAAGATTGGTTAAAAACCCTAATTGGACAAGATTAAATGTAGGGAGGACGAAAATGACATAAATGTTCATCCAATGACACAAAACAGTTATTGGATGCACAAGATTGTTTAAAAACCCTAATTGGATAAGAATTAGCCTAGGGAGGACGAAAATGACCTAATTGTTCATCCAATGACACAAAAACACCAATTGGATGCACAAGATTGGTTAGAAACCCTAATTGGACAAGATAAAGTGTAGGGAGAGCGAAAATGACCTAAATGTTCATCCAATGACACAAAACACCTATTGGATTCACCAGATTGGTTAAAAACCCAGATTGGACAAGAATTATCATAGGGAGGACGAAAATGACCTAATTGTTCATCCAATGATACAAGACACCTATTGGATGCACCAGACTGGTTAAACACCCTAATTGGACAAGATTAACTGTTGGGAGGACGAAAATGATCTAAAAATTCATCTAATGACACAAAACACCTATTGGATGCACAAGATTGGTTAAAAACCCTAATTGGACAAGATTAAATGTAGGGAGGACGAAAATGACATAAATGTTCATCCAATGACACAAAACAGTTATTGGATGCACAAGATTGTTTAAAAACCCTAATTGGATAAGAATTATCCTAGGGAGGACGAAAATGACCTAATTGTTCATCCAATGACACAAAAACACCAATTGGATGCACAAGATTGGTTAGAAACCCTAATTGGACAAGATAAAGTGTAGGGAGAGCGAAAATGACCTAAATGTTCATCCAATGACACAAAACACCTATTGGATGCACATGATTGGTTAAAAACCCTAATTGGACAAGAATTATCATAGGGAGGACGAAAATGACCTAATTGTTCATCCAATGATACAAGACACCTATTGGATGCACCAGATTGGTTAAACACCCTAATTGGACAAGATTAAGTGTAGGGAGGACGAAAATGACATAAATGTTCATCCAATGACACAAAACAGTTATTGGATGCACAAGATTGTTTAAAAACCCTAATTGGATAAGAATTATCCTAGGGAGGACGAAAATGACCTAATTGTTCATCCAATGACACAAAAACACCAATTGGATGCACAAGATTGGTTAGAAACCCTAATTGGACAAGATAAAGTGTAGGGAGAGCGAAAATGACCTAAATGTTCATCCAATGACACAAAACACCTATTGGATTCACAAGATTGGTTAAAAACCCAGATTGGACAAGAATTATCATAGGGAGGACGAAAATGACCTAATTGTTCATCCAATGATACAAGACACCTATTGGATGCACCAGACTGGTTAAACACCCTAATTGGACAAGATTAACTGTTGGGAGGACGAAAATGATCTAAAAATTCATCTAATGACACAAAACACCTATTGGATGCACAAGATTGGTTAAAAACCCTAATTGGACAAGATTAAATGTAGGGAGGACGAAAATGACATAAATGTTCATCCAATGACACAAAACAGTTATTGGATGCACAAGATTGGTTAAAAACCCTAATTGGATAAGAATTAGCCTAGGGAGGACGAAAATGACCTAATTGTTCATCCAATGACACAAAAACACCAATTGGATGCACAAGATTGGTTAGAAACCCTAATTGGACAACATAAAGTGTAGGGAGAGCGAAAATGACCTAAATGTTCATCCAATGACACAAAACACCTATTGGATGCACAATATTGGTTAAAAACCCTAATTGGACAAGAATTAGCTTATAGAGGACGAAAATGACCTAATTGTTCATCCAATGACACAAACACACCTATTGGATGCACAAGATTGGTTAGAAACCCAAATTGGACAAGATTAAGTGTAGGGAGGACGAAAATGACCTAAATGTTCAACCAATGACACAAAAACACCAATTGGATGCAGAAGATTGGTTAGAAACCCTAATTGGACAAGATAAAGTGTAGGGAGAGCGAAAATGACCTAAATGTTCATCCAATGACACAAGACACCTATTGGATGCACCAGATTGGTTAAACACCCTAATTGGACAAGATTAAGTGTAGGGAGGACGAAAATGACCTAAATGTTCATCCAATGACACAAAACACCTATTGGATGCACAAGATTGGTTAGAAACCCTAATTGGACAAGATAAAGTGTAGGGAGGCCGAAAATGACCTAAATGTTCATCCAATGACACAAGACACCTATTGGATGCACCAGATTGGTTAAACACCCTAATTCGACAAGATTAAGTGTAGGGAGGACGAAAATGACCTAAATATTCATAAAATGACACAAAACACCTATCCACAATATAGGTTAAAAACCCTAATTGGACAAGAATTAGCCTAGGGAGGACGAATATGACCTAATTGTTCATCCAATAACAGAAACACACCTATTGGATGCACCAGATTGGTTAAACACCCTAATTGGACAAGATTAAGTGTAGGGAGGACGAAAATGACCTAAATATTCATCTAATGAAACAAAACACCTATTGGATGCACAAGATTGGTTAAAAACCCTAAGTGGACAAGATTAAATGTAGAGAGGACGAAAATGACATAAATTTTAATCCAATGACACAAAACAGTTATTGGATGCACAAGATTGTTTAAAAACCCTGATTGGATAAGAATTAGCCTAGGGAGGACGAAAATGACCTAATTGTTCATCCAATGACACAAAAACACCAATTGGATACACAAGATTGGTTAGAAACCCTAATTGGACAAGATAAAGTGTAGGGAGAGCGAAAATGACCTAAATATTCATCCAATGACACAAAACACCTATTGGATGCACAATATTGGTTAAAAACCCTAATTGGACAAGAATTAGCTTATGGAGGACGAAAATGACCTAATTGTTCATCCAATGTAACAAACACACCTATTGGATGCACAAGATTGGTTAGAAACCCTAATTGGACAAGATTAAGTGTAGGGAGGACGAAAATGACCTAAATGTTCAACCAATGACACAAAAACACCAATTGGATGCACAAGATTGGTTAGAAACCCTAATTGGACAAGATAAAGTGTAGGGAGAGCGAAAATAACCTAAATGTTCATCCAATGACACAAGACACCTATTGGATGCACCAGATTGGTTAAACACCCTAATTGGACAAGATTAAGTGTAGGGAGGACGAAAATGACCTAAATGTTCATCCAATGACACAAAACACCTATTGGATGCACAAGATAGGTTAGAAACCCTAATTGGACAAGATAAAGTGTAGGGAGGCCGAAAATGACCTAAATGTTCATCCAATGACACAAGACACCTATTGGATGCACCAGATTGGTTAAACACCCTAATTGGACAAGATTAAGTGTAGGGAGGACGAAAATGACCTAAATATTCATCTAATGACACAAAACACCTATTGGATGCACAAGATTGGTTAAAAACCCTAATTGGACAAGATTAAATGTAGGGAGGACGAAAATGACATAAATGTTCATCCAATGACACAAAACAGTTATTGGATGCACAAGATTGTTTAAAAACCCTAATTGGATAAGAATTAGCCTAGGGAGGACGAAAATGACCTAATTGTTCATCCAATGACACAAAAACACCAATTGGATGCACAAGATTAGTTAGAAACCCTAATTGGACAAGATAAAGTGTAGGGAGAGCGAAAATGACCTAAATGTTCATCCAATGACACAAAACACCTATTGGATTCACAAGATTGGTTAAAAACCCAGATTGGACAAGAATTATCATAGGGAGGACGAAAATGACCTAATTGTTCATCCAATGATACAAGACACCTATTGGATGCACCAGACTGGTTAAACACCCTAATTGGACAAGATTAACTGTTGGGAGGACGAAAATGATCTAAAAATTCATCTAATGACACAAAACACCTATTGGATGCACAAGATTGGTTAAAAACCCTAATTGGACAAGATTAAATGTAGGGAGGACGAAAATGACATAAATGTTCATCCAATGACACAAAACAGTTATTGGATGCACAAGATTGTTTAAAAACCCTAATTGGATAAGAATTAGCCTAGGGAGGACGAAAATGACCTAATTGTTCATCCAATGACACAAAAACACCAATTGGATGCACAAGATAGGTTAGAAACCCTAATTGGACAAGATAAAGTGTAGGGAGGCCGAAAATGACCTAAATGTTCATCCAATGACACAAGACACCTATTGGATGCACCAGATTGGTTAAACACCCTAATTGGACAAGATTAAGTGTAGGGAGGACGAAAATGACCTAAATATTCAACCAATGACACAAAAACACCAATTGGATGCACAAGATTGGTTAGAAACCCTAATTGGACAAGATAAAGTGTAGGGAGAGCGAAAATGACCTAAATGTTCATCCAATGACACAAGACACCTATTGGATGCACCAGATTGGTTAAACACCCTAATTGGACAAGATTAAGTGTAGGGAGGACGAAAATGACCTAAATGTTCATCCAATGACACAAAACACCTATTGGATGCACAACATTGGTTAGAAACCCTAATTGGACAAGATAAACTGTAGGGAGGCCGAAAATGACCTAAATGTTCATCCAATGACACAAGACACCTATTGGATGCACCAGATTGGTTAAACACCCTAATTGGACAAGATTAAGTGTAGGGAGGACGAAAATGACCTAAATATTCATCTAATGACACAAAACACCTATTGGATGCACAAGATTGGTTAAAAACCCTAATTGGACAAAATTAAATGTAGGGAGGACGAAAATGACATAAATGTTCATCCAATGACACAAAACAGTTATTGGATGCACAAGATTGTTGAAAAACCCTAATTGGATAAGAATTAGCCTAGCGAGGACGAAAATGACCTAATTGTTCATCCAATGACACAAAAACACCAATTGGATGTACAAGATTGGTTAGAAACCCTAATTGGACAAGATAAAGTGTAGGGAGAGCGAAAATGACCTAAATGTTCATCCAATGACACAAAACACCTATTGGACGCACAATATTGGTTAAAAACCCTAATTGGACAAGAATTAGCTTGTGGAGGACGAAAATGACCTAATTGTTCATCCAATGACACAAACACACCTATTGGATGCACAAGATTGGTTAGAAACCCTAATTGGACAAGATTAAGTGTAGGGAGGACGAAAATGACCTAAATGTTCAACCAATGACACAAAAACACCAATTGGATGCACAAGATTGGTTAGAAACCCTAATTGGACAAGATAAAGTGTAGGGAGGGCGAAAATGACCTAAATGTTCATCCAATGACACAAGACACCTATTGGATGCACCAGATTGGTTAAACACCCTAATTGGACAAGATTAAGTGTAGGGAGGACGAAAATGACCTAAATGTTCATCCAATGACACAAAACACCTATTGGATGCACAAGATTGGTTAAAAACCCTAATTGGACAAGAATTATCATAGGGAGGACGAAAATGACCTAATTGTTCATCCAATGACACAAAAACACCAATTGGATGCACAAGATTGGTTAGAAACCCTAATTGGACAAGATAAAGTGTAGGGAGAGCGAAAATGACCTAAATGTACATCCAATGACACAAAACACCTATTGGATGCACAAGATTGGTTAAAAACCCTAATTGGACAAGAATTATCATAGGGAGGACGAAAATGACCTAATTGTTCATCCAATGACACAAAAACACCAATTGGATGCACAAGATTGGTTAGAAACCATAATTGGACTAGATAAAGTGTAGGGAGGACGAAAATGACCTAAATGTTCATCTAATGACACAAAACACCTATTGGATGCACAAGATTGCTTAAAAACCCTAATTGGACAAGATTAAGTTTAGGGAGGACGAAAATGACCTAAATGTTCATCCAATGACACAAAACACCTATTGGATGCACAAGATTGGTTAGAAACCCTAATTGGACAAGATTAAGTTTAAGGAGGACGAAAATGACCTAAATGTTCATCCAATGACACAAAACACCTATTGGATGCGCAAGATTGGTTAAAAACCGAAATTGGATAAGATTAAGTTTATGGAGAGCGAAAATGACATAAATATTCATCCAATGACACAACACACCTTTTGAATGAACAAGATTGGTTAAAAACCGTAATTGGACAAGATTAAGTGTAGGGAGGACGAAAATGACCTAAATGTTCATCCAATGACACAAAAACACCTATCGGATGCACAAGATTGGTTAGAAACCCTAATTGAACAAGATTAAGTGTAGGGAGGACGAAAATGACCAAAATGTTCATCCAATGACACAAAACCCCTATTGGATGCACAAGATTGGTTAAAAACCCTAATTGGATAAGAATTAGCATAAGGAGGACGAAAATGACCTAAATGTTCATCCAATGACACAAAACACCTATTGGATGCACAAGATTGGTTAAAAACCCTAATTGGACAAGAATTATCATAGGGAGGACGAAAATGACCTAATTGTTCATCCAATGACACAAAAACACCAATTGGATGCACAAGATTGGTTAGAAACCCTAATTGGACAAGATAAACTGTAGGGAGGCCGAAAATGACCTAAATGTTCATCCAATGACACAAGACACCTATTGGATGCACCAGATTGGTTAAACACCCTAATTGGACAAGATTAAGTGTAGAGAGGACGAAAATGACCTAAATATTCATCTAATGACACAAAACACCTATTGGATGCACAAGATTGGTTAAAAACCCTAATTGGACAAAATTAAATGTAGGGAGGACGAAAATGACATAAATGATCATCCAATGACACAAAACAGTTATTGGATGCACAAGATTGTTGAAAAACCCTAATTGGATAAGAATTAGCCTAGCGAGGACGAAAATGACCTAATTGTTCATCCAATGACACAAAAACACCAATTGGATGTACAAGATTGGTTAGAAACCCTAATTGGACAAGATAAAGTGTAGGGAGAGCGAAAATGACCTAAATGTTCATCCAATGACACAAAACACCTATTGGACGCACAATATTGGTTAAAAACCCTAATTGGACAAGAATTAGCTTATGGAGGACGAAAATGACCTAATTGTTCATCCAATGACACAAACACACCTATTGGATGCACAAGATTGGTTAGAAACCCTAATTGGACAAGATTAAGTGTAGGGAGGACGAAAATGACCTAAATGTTCAACCAATGACACAAAAACACCAATTGGATGCACAAGATTGGTTAGAAACCCTAATTGGACAAGATAAATTGTAGGGAGAGCGAAAATGACCTAAATGTTCATCCAATGACACAAGACACCTATTGGATGCACCAGATTGGTTAAACACCCTAATTGGACAAGATTAAGTGTAGGGAGGACGAAAATGACCTAAATGTTCATCCAATGACACAAAACACCTATTGGATGCACAACATTGGTTAGAAACCCTAATTGGACAAGATAAAGTGTAGGGAGGCCGAAAATGACCTAAATGTTCATCCAATGACACAAGACACCTATTGGATGCACCAGATTGGTTAAACACCCTAATTGGACAAGATTAAGTGTACGGAGGACGAAAATGACCTAAATATTCATCTAATGACACAAAACACCTATTGGATGCACAAGATTGGTTAAAAACCCTAATTGGACAAGATTAAATGTAGGGAGGACGAAAATGACATAAATGTTCATCCAATGACACAAGACACCTATTGGATGCACCAGATTGGTTAAACACCCTAATTGGACAAGATTAAGTGTAGGGAGGACGAAAATGACCTAAATGTTCATCCAATGACACAAAACACCTATTGGATGCACAAGATTGTTTAAAAACCCTAATTGGATAAGAATTAGCCTAGGGAGGACGAAAATGACCTAATTGTTCATCCAATGACACAAAAACACCAATTGGATGCACAAGATTGGTTAGAAACCCTAATTGGACAAGATAAAGTGTAGGGAGAGCGAAAATGACCTAAATGTTCATCCAATGACACAAAACACCTATTGGATGCACAAGATTGGTTAAAAACCCTAATTGGACAAGAATTATCATAGGGAGGACGAAAATGACCTAATTGTTCATCCAATGATACAAGACACCTATTGGATGCACCAGATTGGTTAAACACCCTAATTGGACAAGATTAAGTGTAGGGAGGACGAAAATGACCTAAATATTCATCTAATGACACAAAACACCTATTGGATGCACAAGATTGGTTAAAAACCCTAATTGGACAAGATTAAATGTAGGGAGGACGAAAATGACATAAATGTTCATCCAATGACACAAAAACACCTATCGGATGCACAAGATTGGTTAGAAACCCTAATTGAACAAGATTAAGTGTAGGGAGGACGAAAATGACCTAAATGTTCATCCAATGACACAAAACACCTATTGGATGCACAAGATTCGTTAAAAACCCTAATTGGATAAGAATTAGCATAAGGAGGACGAAAATGACCTAAATGTTCATCCAATGACACAAAACACCTATTGGATGCACAAGATTGGTTAAAAACTCTAATTGGACAAGATTAAGTTTAGGGAGGACGAAAATGACCTAAATGTTCATCCAATGACACAAAACACCTATTGGATGCACAAGATTGGTTAAAAACCCTAATTGGATAAGAATTAGCCTAAGGAGGACGAAAATGACCTAAATGTTCATCCAATGACAAAAAACACCTATTGGATGCACAAGATTGGTTAAAAACCCTAATTGGACAAGAATTATCATAGGGAGGACGAAAATGACCTAATTGTTCATCCAATGACACAAAAACACCAATTGGATGCACAAGATTGGTTAGAAACCCTAATTGAACAAGATTAACTGTAGGGAGGACGAAAATGACCTAAATGTTCATCCAATGACACAAAACACCTATTGAATGCACAAGATTGGTTAAAAACCGTAATTGGATAAGATTAAGTTTAGGGAGGACGAAAATAACCTAAATATTCATCCAATGACACAACACACCTATTGAATGAACAAGATTGGTTAAAAACCCTAATTGGATAAGAATTAGCCTAAGGAGGACGAAAATGACCTAAATGTTCATCCAATGACACAAAACACCTATTGGATGCACAAGATTGGTTAAAAACCCTAATTGGACAAGAATTATCATAGGGAGGACGAAAATGACCTAATTGTTCATCCAATGACACAAAAACACCAATTGGATGCACAAGATTTGTTAGAAACCCTAATTGGACAAGATAAAGTGTAGGGAAGACGAAAATGACCTAAGTGTTCATCCAATGACACAAAACACCTATTGGATGCACAAGATTGGTTAAAAACCCTAATTGGACAAGAATTAGCCTAGGGAGGACGAAAATGACGTAATTGTTCATCCAATAACACAAAAACACCTGTCGGATGCACAAGATTACTTAGAAACCCTAATTGAACAAGATTAAGTGTAGGGAGGACGAAAATGACCTAAATGTTCATCCAATGACACAAAACACCTATTGGATGCACAAGATTGCTTAAAAACCCTAATTGGACTAGATTAAGTTTAGGGAGGACGAAAATGACCTAAATGTTCATCCAATCACACAAAACACCTATTGGATGCACAAGATTGGTTAAAAACCCTAATTGGACAAGATTAAGTTTAGGGAGGACGAAAATGACCTAAATATTCATCCAAAGACACAACACACCTATTGAATGAACAAGATTGGTTAAAAACCCTAATTGGACAAGATTAAGGGTAGGGAGGACGAAAATGACCTAAATGTTCATCCAATGACACAAAAACACCTATCGGATGCACAAGATTGGTTAGAAACCCTAATTGAACAAGATTAACTGTAGGGAGGACGAAAATGACCTAAATGTTCATCCAATGACACAAAACACCTATTGGATGCACAAGATTGCTTAAAAACCCTAATTGGACAAGATTAAGTGTAGGGAGGACGAAAATGACCTAAATGTTCATCCAATGACACAAAACACCTATTGGATGCACAAGATTGGTTAAAAACCCGAATTGGACAAGATTAAGTGTAGGGAGGACGAAAATGACCTAAATGTTCATCCAATGACACAAAACACCTATTGGATGCACAAGATTGGTTAAAAACCCTAATTGGACAAGAATTAACCTAGGGAGGACAAAAATGACCTAAATGTTCATCCAATGACACAAAACACCTATTGGATGCACAAGATTGGTTAAAAACCCAAATTGCACAAGAATTAGCCTAGGGAGGAGAAAAATGACTTAAATGTTCATCCAATGACATAAAACACCTATTGGATGCACCAGATTGGTTAAAAACCCAAATTGGACAAGATTAAGTGGTGGGAGGATGAAAATGACCTAAATGTCCATCGAATGACACAAAACACCTATTGGATGCACAAGATTGGTTAGAAACCCTAATTGGACAAGATTAAGTGTAGGGAGGACGAAAATGACCTTAATGTTCATCTAATGACACAAAACACCTATTGGATGCACAAGATTTGTTAAAACCCTAATAGGATAAGAATTAGCGTAGGGAGGACGAAAATGACCTAAATGTTCATCTAATGACACAAAACACCTATTGGATGCACAAGATTGGTTAAAAACCCTAATTGGACAAGAATTATCCTAGGGAGGACGAAAATGACCTAATTGTTCATCCAATGACACAAAACACCTATTGGATGCACAAGATTGGTTAGAAACCGTAATTTGACAAGATAAAGTGTCGGGAGGACGAAAATGACCTAAATGATCATCCAATGACACAAAACACCTATTGGATGCACAAGATTGGTTAAAAACCCTAATTGGACAAGAATTAGCCTAGGGAGGACGAAAATGACCTAATTGTTCATCCAATGACACAAACACACCTATTGGATGCACAAGATTGGATAGAAACCCTAATTGGACAAGGTTAAGTTTAGAAAGGACGAAAATGACGTAAATATTCGTCCAATGATAAAAAACACCTATTGAATGCACAAGATTGGTTAAAAACCCTAATTGGACAAGAATTATCCTAGGGAGGACGAAAATGATCTAATTGTTCATCCAATTACACAAAAACACCAATTGGATACACAAGATTGGTTAAAAACCCTAATTAGACAAGATTAAGTGTAGGGATGACGAAAATGACCTAAATATTCATCCAATGACACAAAACACCTATTGGATGCACAAGTTTGGTTAAAAACCCTAATTGGACAAGATTAAGTGTAGGGAGGACGAAAATGACCTAAATGTTCATTCAATGACACAAAACACCTATTGGATGCACAAGATTGGTTAAAAACCCTAATTGGACAAGAATTATCCTAGGGAGGACGAAAATGACCTAATTGTTCATCCAATGACACAAACACACCTATTGGATGCACAAGATTGGTTAGAAACCCTAATTGGACAAGGTTAAGTTTAGGGAGGACGAAAATGACGTAAATATTCGTCCAATGATACAAAACAGCTATTGGATGCACAAGATTAGTTAGAAACCCTAATTGGACAAGATAAAGTGTAGGGAGGACGAAAATGACCTAAATGTTCATCCAATGACACAAAACACTTATTGGATGCACAAGATTGGTTAAAAACCCTAATTAGACAAGATTAAGTGTAGGGAGGACGAAAATGACCTAAATATTCATCCAATGACACAAAACACCTATTGGATGCACAAGATTGGTTAAAAAACCTAATCGGACAAGATTAAGTGTTGGGAGGACGGAAATGACCTAAATGTTCATCCAATGACACAAAACACCTATTGGATGCACAAGATTGGTTAAAAACCCTAATTGGACAAGAATTATAATAGGGAGGACGAAAATGACCTAATTGTTCATCCAATGACACAAAAACACCAATTGGATGCACAAGAATTGTTAGAAACCCTAATTGGACAAGATAAAGTGTAGGGAGGACGAAAATGACCAAAATGTTCATCCAATGACCCAAAACACCTATTGGATGCATAAGATTGGTTAAAAACCCAAATTGGACAAGATTAAGTGTAGGGAGAACGAAAATGACGTAAATATTCGTCCAATGATACAAAACACCTATTGGATGCACAAGATTAGTTAGAAACCCTAATTGGACAAGATAAAGTGTAGGGAGGACGAAAATGAGCTAAATGTTCATCCAATGACCCAAAACACCTATTGGATGCATAAGATTGGTTAAAAACCCAAATTAGACAATATTAAGTGTAGGGAGAACGAAAATGACGTAAATATTCGTCCAATGATACAAAACACCTATTGGATGCACAAGATTGGTTAAAAACCCTAATTGGACAAGAATTATCCTAGGGAGGACGAAAATGACCTAATTGTTCATCCAATGACACAAAACACCTATTGGATGCACAAGATTGGTTAGAAACCGTAATTTGACAAGATAAAGTGTCGGGAGGACGAAAATGACCTAAATGATCATCCAATGACACAAAACACCTATTGGATGCACAAGATTGGTTAAAAACCCTAATTGGACAAGAATTAGCCTAGGGAGGACGAAAATGACCTAATTGTTCATCCAATGACACAAACACACCTATTGGATGCACAAGATTGGATAGAAACCCTAATTGGACAAGGTTAAGTTTAGAAAGGACGAAAATGACGTAAATATTCGTCCAATGATACAAAACACCTATTGGATGCACAAGATTGGTTAAAAACCCTAATTGGACAAGAATTATCCTAGGGAGGACGAAAATGACCTAATTGTTCATCCAATTACACAAAAACACCAACTGGATGCACAAGATTGGTTAGAAACCGTAATTTGACAAGATAAAGTGTCGGGAGGACGAAAATTACCTAAATGATCATCCAATGACACAAAACACCTATTGGATGCACAAGATTGGTTAAAAATCCTAATTGGACAAAAAATTAGCCTAGGGAGGACGAAAATGACCTAATTGTTCATCCAATGACACAAACACACCTATTGGATGCACAAGATTGGATAGAAACCCTAATTGGACAAGGTTAAGTTTAGGGAGGACGAAAATGACGTAAATATTCGTCCAATGATACAAAACACCTATTGGATGCACAAGATTGGTTAAAAACCCTAATTGGACAAGAATTATCCTAGGGAGGACGAAAATGATCTCATTGTTCATCCAATTACACAAAAACACCAATTGGATACACAAGATTGGTTAAAAACCCTAATTAGACAAGATTAAGTGTAGGGATGACGAAAATGACCTAAATATTCATCCAATGACACAAAACACCTATTGGATGCACAAGATTGGTTAAAAACCCTAATTGGACAAGATTAAGTGTAGGGAGGACGAAAATGACCTAAATGTTCATCCAATGACACAAAACAGTTATTGGATGCACAAGATTGTTTAAAAACCCTAATTGGATAAGAATTAGCCTAGGGAGGACGAAAATGACCTAATTGTTCATCCAATGACACAAAAACACCAATTGGATGCAAAAGATTGGTTAGAAACCCTAATTGGACAAGATAAAGTGTAGGGAGAGCGAAAATGACCTAAATGTTCATCCAATGACACAAGACACCTATTGGATGCACCAGATTGGTTAAACACCCTAATTGGACAAGATTAAGTGTAGGGAGGACGAAAATGACCTAAATATTCATCTAATGACACAAAACACCTATTGGATGCACAAGATTGGTTAAAAACCCTAATTGGACAAGATTAAATGTAGGGAGGACGAAAATGACATAAATATTCATCCAATGACACAAAACAGTTATTGGATGCACAAGATTGTTTAAAAACCCTAATTGGATAAGAATTAGCCTAGGGAGGACGAAAATGACCTAATTGTTCATCCAATGACACAAAAACACCAATTGGATGCACAAGATTGGTTAGAAACCCTAATTGGACAACATAAAGTGTAGGGAGAGCGAAAATGACCTAAATGTTCATCCAATGACACAAGACACCTATTGGATGCACCAGATTGGTTAAACACCCTAATTGGACAAGATTAAGTGTAGGGAGGACGAAAATGACCTAAATATTCATCTAATGACACAAAACACCTATTGGATGCACAAGATTGGTTAAAAACCCTAATTGGACAAGATTAAATGTAGGGAGGACGAAAATGACATAAATGTTCATCCAATGACACAAAACACTTATTGGATGCACAAGATTGGTTAAAAACCCTAATTGGATAAGAATTAGCCTAGGGAGGACGAAAATGAACTAATTGTTCATCCAATGACACAAAAACACCAATTGGATGCACAAGATTGGTTAGAAACCCTAATTGGACAAGATAAAGTGTAGGGAGAGCGAAAATGACCTAAATGTTCATCCAATAACACAAGACACCTATTGGATGCACCAGATTGGTTAAACACCCTAATTGGACAAGATTAAATGTAGGGAGGACGAAAATGACCTAAATGTTCATCTAATGACACAAAACACCTATTGGATGCACAAGATTGGTTAAAAACCCTAATTGGACAAGATTAAATGTAGGGAGGACGAAAATGACATAAATGTTCATCCAATGACACAAAACACTTATTGGATGCACAAGATTGTTTAAAAACCCTAATTGGATAAGAATTAGCCTAGGGAGGACGAAAATGAACTAATTGTTCATCCAATGACACAAAAACACCAATTGGATGCACAAGATTGGTTAGAAACCCTAATTGGACAAGATAAAGTGTAGGGAGAGCGAAAATGACCTAAATGTTCATCCAATGACACAAAACACCTATTGGATGCACATGATTGGTTAAAAACCCTAATTGGACAAGAATTATAATAGGGAGGACGAAAATGACCTAATTGTTCATCCAATGATACAAGACACCTATTGGATGCACCAGATTGGTTAAACACCCTAATTGGACAAGATTAAGTGTAGGGAGGACGAAAATGACCTAAATATTCATCTAATGACACAAAACACCTATTGGATGCACAAGATTGGTTAAAAACCCTAATTGGACAAGATTAAATGTAGGGAGGACGAAAATGACATAAATGTTGATCCAATGACACAAAACACTTATTGGATGCACAAGATTGTTTAAAAACCCTAATTTGATAAGAATTAGCCTAGGGAGGACGAAAATGAACTAATTGTTCATCCAATGACACAAAAACACCAATTGGATGCACAAGATTGGTTAGAAACCCTAATTAGACAAGATAAAGTGTAGGGAGAGCGAAAATGACCTAAATGTTCATCCAATAACACAAGACACCTATTGGATGCACCAGATTGGTTAAACACCCTAATTGGACAAGATTAAATGTAGGGAGGACGAAAATGACCTAAATGTTCATCCAATGACACAAAACACCTATTGGATGCACAAGATTGGTTAAAAACCCTAATTGGACAAGAATTATCATAGGGAGGACGAAAATGACCTAATTGTTCATCCAATGACACAAAAACACCAATTGGATGCACAAGATTGGTTAGAAACCCAAATTGGACAAGAAAAAGTGTAGGGAGGACGAAAATGAACTAAGTGTTCATCCAATGACACATAACACCTATTGGATGAACAAGATTGGTTAAAAATCCTAATTGGACAAGAATTAGCCTAGGGAGGACGAAAATGACCTAATTGTTCATCCAATGACACAAAAACACCTATCGCATGCACAAGATTGGTTAGAAACCCTAATTGAACAAGATTAAGTGTAGGGAGGACGAAAATGACCTAAATGTTCATCCAACGACACAAAACACCTATTGGATGCACAAGATTGGTTAAAAACC
>JBBPBS010000647.1:225691-247532 GCA_037974835.1 Cicer judaicum
CCTAATTGGACAAGAATTAGCCTAGGGAGGACGAAAATGACCTAATTGTTCATCCAATGACACAAAAACACCTATCGCATGCACAAGATTGGTTAGAAACCCTAATTGAACAAGATTAAGTGTAGGGAGGACGAAAATGACCTAAATGTTCATCCAACGACACAAAACACCTATTGGATGCACAAGATTGGTTAAAAACCCTAATTGGATAAGAATTAGCCTAAGGAGGACGAAAATGACCTAAATGTTCATCCAATGACACAAAACACCTATTGGATGCACAAGATTGGTTAAAAACCCTAATTGGACAAGAATTATCATAGGGAGGACGAAAATGACCTAATTGTTCATCCAATGACACAAAAACACCAATTGGATGCACAAGATTGGTTAGAAACCCTAATTGGACAAGATAAACTGTAGGGAGGACGAAAATGACCTAAGTGTTCATCCATTGACACAAAACACCTATTGGATGCACAAGATTGGTTAAAAATCCTAATTGGACAAGAATTAGCCTAGGGAGGACGAAAATGACCTAATTGTTCATCCAATGACACAAAAACACCTGTCGGATGCACAAGATTGGTTAGAAACCCTAATTGGACAAGATAAAGTGTAGGGAGGACGAAAATGACCTAAATGTTCATCCAATGACACAAAACACCTATTGGATGCACAAGATTGGTTAAAAACCCTAATTGGACAAGAATTAGCCTAGGGAGGACGAAAATGACCTAATTGTTCATCCAATGACACAAAAACACCTGTCGGATGCACAAGATTGGTTAGAGACCCTAATTGAACAAGATTAAGTGTAGGGAGGACGAAAATGACCTAAATGTTCATCCAATGACACAAAACACCTATTGGATGCACAAGATTGGTTAAAAACCCTAATTGGACAAGAATTATCATAGGGAGGACGAAAATGACCTAATTGTTCATCCAATGACACAAAAACACCAATTGGATGCACAAGATTGGTTAGAAACCCTAATTGGAAAAGATAAAGTGTAGGGAGGACGAAAATGACCTAAAATGTTCATCCAATGACACAAAAACACCAATTGGATGCACAAGATTGGTTAGAAACCCTAATTGGAAAAGATAAAGTGTAGGGAGGACGAAAATGACCTAAAATGTTCATCCAATGACACAAAACACCTATTGGATGCACAAGATTGGTTAAAAACCCTAATTGGACAAGATTATGTTTAGGGAGGACGAAAATGACCTAAATGTTCATCCAATGACACAAAACATCTATAGGATGCACAAGATTGGTTAAAAACCCTAATTGGATAAGAATTAGACTAAGGAGGACGAAAATGACCTAAATGATTATCCAATGACACAAAACACCTATTGGATGCACAAGATTGGTTAAAAACCCTAATTGGACAAGAATTATCATAGGGAGGACGAAAATGACCTAATTGTTCATCCAATGACACAAAAACACCAATTGGATGCACAAGATTGGTTAGAAACCCCAATTGAAAAAGATAAAGTGTAGGGAGGACGAAAATGACCTAAAATTTTCATCCAATGACACAAAACAACTATTGGATGCACAAGATTGGTTAAAAATCCTAATTGGACAAGAATTATCATAGGGAGGACGAAAATGACCTAATTGTTCATCCAATGACACAAAAACACCAATTGGATGCACAAGATTGGTTAGAAACCCTAATTGGACAAGATAAAGTGTAGGGAGGACGAAAATTAGCTAAGTGTTCATCCAATGACACAAAACACCTCTTGGATGCACAAGATTGGTTAAAAACCCTAATTGGACAAGAATTAGCCTAGGGAGCATGAAAATGACCTAATTGTTCATCCAATGACACAAAAACACCTATCGGATGCACAAGATTGGTTAGAAACCCTAATTGAACAAGATTAAGTGTAGGGAGGACGAAAATAACCTAAATGTTCATCCAATGACACAAAACACCTATTGGATGCACAAGATTGGTTAAAAACCGTAATTGGATAAGAATTAGCCTAAGGAGGACGAAAATGACCTAAATGTTCATCCAATGACAAAAAACACCTATTGGATGCACAAGATTGGTTAAAAACCCTAATTGGACAAGAATTATCATAGGGAGGACGAAAATGACCTAATTGTTCATCCAATGACACAAAAACACCAATTGGGTGCACAAGATTGGTTAGAAACCCTAATTGGAAAAGATAAAGTGTAGGGAGGACGAAAATGAACTAAAATGTTCATCCAATGACACAAAACACCTATTGGATGCACAAGATTGGTTAAAAACCCTAATTGGACAAGAATTATCATAGGGAGGACGAAAATGACCTAATTGTTCATCCAATGACACAAAACACCTATTGGATGCACAAGATTGGTTAGAAACCCTAATTGGACAAGATAGAGTGTAGGGAGGCCGAAAATGACCTAAATGTTCATCCAATGACACAAGACACCTATTGGATGCACCAGATTGGTTAAACACCCTAATTGGACAAGATTAAGTGTAGGGAGGACGAAAATGACCTAAATATTCATCTAATGAAACAAAACACCTATTGGATGCACAAGAATTGTTAGAAACCCTAATTGGACAAGATAAAGTGTAGGGAGGATGAAAATGACCTTAGTGTTCATCCAATGACACAAAACACCTATTTGACGCACAAGATTGGTTAAAAACCCTAATTGGACAAGAATTAGCCTAGGGAGGACGAAAATGACCTAATTGTTCATCCAATGACACAAAAACACCTATCGGATGCACAAGATTGGTTAGAAACCCTAATTGAACAGGATTAAGTGTAGGGAGGACGAAAATGACCTAAATGTTCATCCAATGACACAAAACACCTATTGGATGCACAAGATTAGTTAAAAACCCTAATTGGACAAGATTAAGTTTAGGGAGGACGAAAATGACCTAAATATTCATAAAATGACACAAAACACCTATTGGATGCACAATATTGGTTAAAAACCCTAATTCGACAAGAATTAGCCTAGGGAGGACGAATATAACCTAATTGTTCATCCAATGACACAAACACACCTATTGGATGAACAAGATTGGTTAGAAACCCTAATTTGACAAGATTAAGTTTAGGGAGGACGAAAATGACCTAAATATTCATAAAATGACACAAAACACCTATTGGATGCACAATATTGGTTAAAAACCCTAATTCGACAAGAATTAGCCTAGGGAGGACGAAAATAACCTAATTGTTCATCCAATGACACAAACACACCTATTGGATGAACAAGATTGGTTAGAAACCCTAATTGGACAAGATTAAGTGTAGGGAGGACGAAAATGACCTAAATGTTCAACCAATGACACAAAAACACCAATTGGATGCACAAGATTGGTTAGAAACCCTAATTGGACAAGATAAAGTGTAGGGAGAGCGAAAATGACCTAAATGTTCATCCAATGACACAAGACACCTATTGGATGCACCAGATTGGTTAAACACCCTAATTGGACAAGATTAAGTGTAGGGAGGACGAAAATGACCTAAATGTTCATCCAATGACACAAAACACCTATTGGATGCACATGATTGGTTAGAAACCCTAATTGGACAAGATAAAGTGTAGGGAGGCCGAAAATGACCTAAATGTTCATCCAATGACACAAGACACCTATTGGATGCACCAGATTGGTTAAACACCCTAATTCGACAAGATTAAGTGTAGGGAGGACGAAAATGACCTAAATATTCATAAAATGACACAAAACACCTATCCACAATATAGGTTAAAAACCCTAATTGGACAAGAATTAGCCTAGGGAGGACGAATATGACCTAATTGTTCATCCAATAACAGAAACACACCTATTGGATGCACCAGATTGGTTAAACACCCTAATTGGACAAGATTAAGTGTAGGGAGGACGAAAATGACCTAAATATTCATCTAATGAAACAAAACACCTATTGGATGCACAAGATTGGTTAAAAACCCTAAGTGGACAAGATTAAATGTAGGGAGGACGAAAATGACATAAATTTTAATCCAATGACACAAAACAGTTATTGGATGCACAAGATTGTTTAAAAACCCTGATTGGATAAGAATTAGCCTAGGGAGGACGAAAATGACCTAATTGTTCATCCAATGACACAAAAACACCAATTGGATACACAAGATTGGTTAGAAACCCTAATTGGACAAGATAAAGTGTAGGGAGAGCGAAAATGACCTAAATATTCATCCAATGACACAAAACACCTATTGGATGCACAATATTGGTTAAAAACCCTAATTGGACAAGAATTAGCTTATGGAGGACGAAAATGACCTAATTGTTCATCCAATGTAACAAACACACCTATTGGATGCACAAGATTGGTTCGAAACCCTAATTGGACAAGATTAAGTGTAGGGAGGACGAAAATGACCTAAATGTTCAACCAATGACACAAAAACACCAATTGGATGCACAAGATTGGTTAGAAACCCTAATTGGACAAGATAAAGTGTAGGGAGAGCGAAAATAACCTAAATGTTCATCCAATGACACAAGACACCTATTGGATGCACCAGATTGGTTAAACACCCTAATTGGACAAGATTAAGTGTAGGGAGGACGAAAATGACCTAAATGTTCATCCAATGACACAAAACACCTATTGGATGCACAAGATAGGTTAGAAACCCTAATTGGACAAGATAAAGTGTAGGGAGGCCGAAAATGACCTAAATGTTCATCCAATGACACAAGACACCTATTGGATGCACCAGATTGGTTAAACACCCTAATTGGACAAGATTAAGTGTAGGGAGGACGAAAATGACCTAAATATTCATCTAATGACACAAAACACCTATTGGATGCACAAGATTGGTTAAAAACCCTAATTGGACAAGATTAAATGTAGGGAGGACGAAAATGACATAAATGTTCATCCAATGACACAAAACAGTTATTGGATGCACAAGATTGTTTAAAAACCCTAATTGGATAAGAATTAGCCTAGGGAGGACGAAAATGACCTAATTGTTCATCCAATGACACAAAAACACCAATTGGATGCACAAGATTAGTTAGAAACCCTAATTGGACAAGATAAAGTGTAGGGAGAGCGAAAATGACCTAAATGTTCATCCAATGACACAAAACACCTATTGGATTCACAAGATTGGTTAAAAACCCAGATTGGACAAGAATTATCATAGGGAGGACGAAAATGACCTAATTGTTCATCCAATGATACAAGACACCTATTGGATGCACCAGACTGGTTAAACACCCTAATTGGACAAGATTAACTGTTGGGAGGACGAAAATGATCTAAAAATTCATCTAATGACACAAAACACCTATTGGATGCACAAGATTGGTTAAAAACCCTAATTGGACAAGATTAAATGTAGGGAGGACGAAAATGACATAAATGTTCATCCAATGACACAAAACAGTTATTGGATGCACAAGATTGTTTAAAAACCCTAATTGGATAAGAATTAGCCTAGGGAGGACGAAAATGACCTAATTGTTCATCCAATGACACAAAAACACCAATTGGATGCACAAGATAGGTTAGAAACCCTAATTGGACAAGATAAAGTGTAGGGAGGCCGAAAATGACCTAAATGTTCATCCAATGACACAAGACACCTATTGGATGCACCAGATTGGTTAAACACCCTAATTGGACAAGATTAAGTGTAGGGAGGACGAAAATGACCTAAATATTCAACCAATGACACAAAAACACCAATTGGATGCACAAGATTGGTTAGAAACCCTAATTGGACAAGATAAAGTGTAGGGAGAGCGAAAATGACCTAAATGTTCATCCAATGACACAAGACACCTATTGGATGCACCAGATTGGTTAAACACCCTAATTGGACAAGATTAAGTGTAGGGAGGACGAAAATGACCTAAATGTTCATCCAATGACACAAAACACCTATTGGATGCACAACATTGGTTAGAAACCCTAATTGGACAAGATAAACTGTAGGGAGGCCGAAAATGACCTAAATGTTCATCCAATGACACAAGACACCTATTGGATGCACCAGATTGGTTAAACACCCTAATTGGACAAGATTAAGTGTAGGGAGGACGAAAATGACCTAAATATTCATCTAATGACACAAAACACCTATTGGATGCACAAGATTGGTTAAAAACCCTAATTGGACAAAATTAAATGTAGGGAGGACGAAAATGACATAAATGTTCATCCAATGACACAAAACAGTTATTGGATGCACAAGATTGTTGAAAAACCCTAATTGGATAAGAATTAGCCTAGCGAGGACGAAAATGACCTAATTGTTCATCCAATGACACAAAAACACCAATTGGATGTACAAGATTGGTTAGAAACCCTAATTGGACAAGATAAAGTGTAGGGAGAGCGAAAATGACCTAAATGTTCATCCAATGACACAAAACACCTATTGGATGCACAATATTGGTTAAAAACCCTAATTGGACAAGAATTAGCTTATGGAGGACGAAAATGACCTAATTGTTCATCCAATGACACAAACACACCTATTGGATGCACAAGATTGGTTAGAAACCCTAATTGGACAAGATTAAGTGTAGGGAGGACGAAAATGAGCTAAATGTTCAACCAATGACACAAAAACACCAATTGGATGCACAAGATTGGTTAGAAACCCTAATTGGACAAGATAAAGTGTAGGGAGAGCGAAAATGACCTAAATGTTCATCCAATGACACAAGACACCTATTGGATGCACCAGATTGGTTAAAAACCCTAATTGGACAAAATTAAATGTAGGGAGGACGAAAATGACATAAATGTTCATCCAATGACACAAAACAGTTATTGGATGCACAAGAATGTTGAAAAACCCTAATTTGATAAGAATTAGCCCAGCGAGGACGAAAATGACCTAATTGTTCATCCAATGACACAAAAACATCAATTGGATGTACAAGATTGGTTAGAAACCCTAATTGGACAAG
Organism: Cicer judaicum; assembly: GCA_037974835.1. Taxonomy (NCBI): domain Eukaryota; kingdom Viridiplantae; phylum Streptophyta; class Magnoliopsida; order Fabales; family Fabaceae; genus Cicer; species Cicer judaicum. The sequence goes on from JBBPBS010000647.1 coordinate 232,660, forward strand.
ATAAAGTGTAGGGAGAGCGAAAATGACCTAAATGTTCATCCAATGACACAAAACACCTATTGGATGCACAATATTGGTTAAAAACCCTAATTGGACAAGAATTAGCTTATGGAGGACGAAAATGACCTAATTGTTCATCCAATGACACAAACACACCTATTGGTTGCACAAGATTGGTTAGAAACCCTAATTGGACAAGATTAAGTGTAGGGAGGACAAAAATGACCTAAATGTTCAACCAATGACACAAAAACACCAATTGGATGCACAAGATTGGTTAGAAACCCTAATTGGACAAGATAAAGTGTAGGGAGAGCGAAAATGACCTAAATGTTCATCCAATGACACAAGACACCTATTGGATGCACCAGATTGGTTAAACACCCTAATTGGACAAGATTAAGTGTAGGGAGGACGAAAATGACCTAAATGTTCATCCAATGACACAAAACACCTTTTGGATGCACAAGATTGGTTAAAAGCCCTAATTGGACAAGAATTATCATTGGGAGGACGAAAATGACCTAATTGTTCATCCAATGATACAAGACACCTATTGGATGCACCAGATTGGTTAAACACCCTAATTGGACAAGATTAAGTGTAGGGAGGACGAAAATGACCTAAATATTCATCTAATGACACAAAACACCTATTGGATGCACAAGATTGGTTAAAAACCCTAATTGGACAAGATTAAATGTACGGAGGACGAAAATGACATAAATGTTCATCCAATGACACAAAAACACCTATCGGATGCACAAGATTGGTTAGAAACCCTAATTGGACAATATAAAGTGTAGGGAGAGCGAAAATGACCTAAATGTTCATCCAATGACACAAAACACCTATTGGATGCACAAGATTGGTTAAAAACCCTAATTGGACAAGAATTATCATAGGGAGGACGAAAATGACCTAATTGTTCATCCAATGATACAAGACACCTATTGGATGCACCAGATTGGTTAAACACCCTAATTGGACAAGATTAAGTGTAGGGAGGACGAAAATGACCTAAATATTCATCTAATGACACAAAACACCTATTGGATGCACAAGATTGGTTAAAAACCCTAATTGGACAAGATTAAATGTAGGGAGGACGAAAATGACATAAATGTTCATCCAATGACACAAAAACACCTATCGGATGCACAAGATTGGTTAGAAACCCTAATTGAACAAGATTAAGTGTAGGGAGGACGAAAATGACCTAAATGTTCATCCAATGACACAAAACACCTATTGGATGCACAAGATTGGTTAAAAACCCTAATTGGATAAGAATTAGCCTAAGGAGGATGAAAATGACCTAAATGTTCATCCAATGACACAAAACACCTATTGGATGCACAAGATTGGTTAAAAACCCTAATTGGACAAGAATTATCATAGGGAGGACGAAAATGACCTAATTGTTCATCCAATGACACAAAAACACCAATTGGATGCACAAGATTGGTTAGAAACCCTAATTGGACAAGATAAAGTGTGGGGAGGACGAAAATGACCTAAGTGTTCATCCAATGACACAAAACACCTATTGGATGCACAAGATTGGTTAAAAACCCTAATTGGACAAGAATTAGCCTAGGGAGGACGAAAATGACCTAATTGTTCATCCAATGACACAAAAACACCTATCGGATGCACAAGATTGGTTAGAAACCCTAATTGAACAAGATTAAGTGTAGGGAGGACGAAAATGACATAAATGTTCATCCAATGACACAAAACACCTATTGGATGCACAAGATTGGTTAAAAACCCTAATTGGACAAGAATTATCATAGGGAGGACGAAAATGACCTAATTGTTCATCCAATGACACAAAAACACCAATTGGATGCACAAGATAGTCAGAAACCCTAATTGGACAAGATAAAGTGTAGGGAGGACGAAAATGACCTAAGCGTTCATCCAATGACACAAAACACCTATTGGATGCACAAGATTGGTTAAAAACCCTAATTGGACAAGAATTAGCATAGGGAGGACGAAAACGACCTAATTGTTCATCCAATGACACAAAAACACCTGTCGGATGCACAAGATTGGTCAGAAACCCTAATTGAACAAGATTAAGTGTAGGGAGGACGAAAATGACCTAAATGTTCATCCAATGACACAAAACACCTATTGGATGCACAAGATTGGTTAAAAACCGTAAATGGATAAGAATTAGCCTAAGGAGGACGAAAATGACCTAACTGTTCATCCAATGACACAAAACACCTATTGGATGCACAAGATTGGTTAAAAACCCTAATTGGACAAGAATTATCATAGGGAGGACGAAAATGACCTAATTGTTCATCCAATGACACAAAAACACCAATGGGATGCACAAGATTGGTTAGAAACCCTAATTGGACAAGATAAAGTGTAGGGAGGACGAAAATGACCTAAGTGTTCATCCAATGACACAAAACACCTAGTGGATGCACAAGATTGGTTAAAAACCCTAATTGGACAAGAATTAGCCTAGGGAGGACGAAAATGACCTAATTGTTCATCCAATGACACAAAAACACCTGTCGGATGCACAAGATTGGTCAGAAACCCTAATTGAACAAGATTTAGTGTAGGGAGGACGAAAATGACCTAAATGTTCATCCAATGACACAAAACACCTATTGGATGCACAAGATTTGTTAAAAACCCTAAATGGATAAGAATTAGCCTAAGGAGGACGAAAATGACCTAAATGTTCATCCAATGACACAAAACACCTATTGGATGCACAAGATTGGTTAAAAACCCTAATTGGACAAGAATTATCATAGGGAGGACGAAAATGACCTAATTGTTCATCCAATGACACAAAAACACCAATTGGATGCACAAGATTGGTTAGAAACCCTAATTGGACAAGATAAAGTGTAGGAGAGCGAAAATGACCTAAATGTTCATCCAATGACACAAAACACCTATTGGATGCACAAGATTGGTTAAAAACCCTAATTGGACAAGAATTATAATAGGGAGGACGAAAATGACCTAATTGTTCATCCAATGACACAAGACACCTATTGGATGCACTAGATTGGTTAAACACCCTAATTGGACAAGATTAAGTGTAGGGAGGACGAAAATCACCTAAATGTTCATCCAATGACACAAAACACCTATTGGATGCACAAGATTGGTTAGAAACCCTAATTGGACAAGATAAAGTGTAGGGAGAGCGAAAATGACCTTAATGTTCATCCAATGACACAAGACACCTATTGGATGCACCAGATTGGTTAAACACCCTAATTGGACAAGATTAAATGTAGGGAGGACGAAAATGACATAAATGTTCATCCAATGACACAAAACAGTTGTTGGATGCACAAGATTGTTTAAAAACCCTAATTGGATAAGAATTAGCCTAGGGAGGACGAAAATGACCTAATTGTTCATCCAATGACACAAAAACACCAATTGGATGCAGAAGATTGGTTAAAAACCCTAATTGGACAAGAATTAGCCTAGGGAGGACGAAAATGACCTAATTGTTCATCCAATGACATAAAATACCTATTGGATGCACAAGATTGGTTAAAAACCCTAATTGGACAAGATTAAGTGTAGGGAGGACGAAAATGACCTAAATACTGATCCAATGACACAAAACACCTATTGGATGCACAAGATTAGTTAAAAACCCTAATTGGACAAGATTAAGTGTAGGGAGGACGAAAATGACCTAAATATTCAGAAAATGACACAAAACACCTATTGGATGCACAAGATTAGTTAAAAACCCTAATTGGACAAGATTAAGTGTTGGGAGGACGAAAATGACCTAAATATTCAGAAAATGACACAAAATACCTATTGGATGCACAATATTGGTTAAAAACCCTAATTGGACAAGAATTAGCCTAGGGAGGACGAAAATGACCTAATTGTTCATCCAATGACACAAACACACCTATTGGATGCACAAGATTGGTTAGAAACCCTAATTGGACAAGATTAAGTGTAGGGACGACGAAAATGACCTAAATGTTCAACCAAGGACACAAAAACACCAATTGCATGCACAAGATTGGTTAGAAACCCTAATTGGACAAGATAAAGTGTAGGGAGAGCGAAAATGACCTAAATGTTCATCCAATGACACAAGACACCTATTGGATGCACCAGATTGGTTAAACACCCTAATTGGACAAGATTAAGTGTAGGGAGGACGAAAATGACCTAAATGTTCATCCAATGACACAAAACAGATATTGGATGCACAAGATTGTTTAAAAACCCTAATTGGATAAGAATTAGCCTAGGGAGGACGAAAATGACCTAATTGTTCATCCAATGACACAAAAACACCAATTGGATGCACAAGATTGGTTAGAAACCCTAATTGGACAAGATTAAGTGTAGGGACGACGAAAATGACCTAAATGTTCAACCAAGGACACAAAAACACCAATTGGATGCACAAGATTGGTTAGAAACCCTAATTGGACAAGATAAAGTGTAGGTAGAGCGAAAATGACCTAAATGTTCATCCAATGACACAAGACACCTATTGGATGCACCAGAATGGTTAAACACCCTAATTGGACAAGATTAAGTGTAGGGAGGACGAAAATGACCTAAATGTTCATCCAATGACACAAAACACCTATTGGATGCACAAGATTGGTTAGAAACCCTAATTGCACAAGATAAAGTGTAGGGAGGCCGAAAATGACCTAAATGTTCATCCAATGACACAAGACACCTATTGGATGCACCAGATTGGTTAAACACCCTAATTGGACAAGATTAAGTGTACGGAGGACAAAAATGACCTAAATATTCATCTAATGACACAAAACACCTATTGGATGCACAAGATTGGTTAAAAACCCTAATTGGACAAGATTAAATGTAGGGAGGACGAAAATGACATAAATGTTCATCCAATGACACAAAACAGTTATTGGATGCACAAGATTGTTTAAAAACCCTAATTGGATAACAATTAGCCTTGGGAGGACGAAAATGACCTAATTGTTCATCCAATGACACAAAAACACCAATTGGATGCACAAGATTGGTTAGAAACCCTAATTGAACAAGATTAAGTGTAGGGAGGACGAAAATGACCTAAATGTTCATCCGATGACACAAAACACCTATTTGATGCACAAGATTAGTTAAAAACCCTAATTGGACAAGATTAAGTGTAGGGAGGACGAAAATGACCTAAATATTCATAAAATGACACAAAACACCTATTGGATGCACAATATTGGTTAAAAACCCTAATTGGACAAGATTAAATGTAGGGAGAACGAAAATGACATAAATGTTCATCCAATGACACAAAACAGTTATTGGATGCACAAGATTGTTTAAAAACCCTAATTGGATAAGAATTAGCCTAGGGAGGACGAAAATGACCTAATTGTTCATCCAATGACACAAAAACACCAATTGGATGCACAAGATTGGTTAGAAACCCTAATTGGATACGATAAAGTGTAGGGAGAGCGAAAATGACCTAAATGTTCATCCAATGACACAAAACACCTATTGGATGCACAAGATTGGTTAAAAACCCTAATTGGACAAGAATTATCATAGGGAGGACGAAAATGACCTAATTGTTCATCCAATGATACAAGACACCTATTGGATGCACCAGATTGGTTAAACACCCTAATTGGACAAGATTAAGTGTAGGGAGGACGAAAATGACCTAAATATTCATCTAATGACACAAAACACCTATTGGATGCACAAGATTGGTTAAAAACCCTAATTGGACAAAATTAAATGTAGGGAGGACGAAAATGACATAAATGTTCATCCAATGACACAAAACAGTTATTGGATGCACAAGATTGTTGAAAAACCCTAATTGGATAAGAATTAGCCTAGCGAGGACGAAAATGACCTAATTGTTCATCCAATGACACAAAAACACCAATTGGATGCACAAGATTGGTTAGAAACCCTAATTGGACAAGATAAACTGTAGGGAGGCCGAAAATGACCTAAATGTTCATCCAATGACACAAGACACCTATTGGATGCACCAGATTGGTTAAACACCCTAATTGGACAAGATTAAGTGTAGAGAGGACGAAAATGACCTAAATATTCATCTAATGACACAAAACACCTATTGGATGCACAAGATTGGTTAAAAACCCTAATTGGACAAAATTAAATGTAGGGAGGACGAAAATGACATAAATGTTCATCCAATGACACAAAACAGTTATTGGATGCACAAGATTGTTGAAAAACCCTAATTGGATAAGAATTAGCCTAGCGAGGACGAAAATGACCTAATTGTTCATCCAATGACACAAAAACACCAATTGGATGTACAAGATTGGTTTGAAACCCTAATTGGACAAGATAAAGTGTAGGGAGAGCGAAAATGACCTAAATGTTCATCCAATGACACAAAACACCTATTGGACGCACAATATTGGTTAAAAACCCTAATTGGACAAGAATTAGCTTATGGAGGACGAAAATGACCTAATTGTTCATCCAATGACACAAACACACCTATTGGATGCACAAGATTGGTTAGAAACCCTAATTGGACAAGATTAAGTGTAGGGAGGACGAAAATGACCTAAATGTTCAACCAATGACACAAAAACACAATTTGGATGCACAAGATTGGTTAGAAACCCTAATTGGACAAGATAAAGTGTAGGGAGAGCGAAAATGACCTAAATGTTCATCCAATGACACAAGACACCTATTGGATGCACCAGATTGGTTAAACACCCTAATTGGACAAGATTAAGTGTAGGGAGGACGAAAATGACCTAATTGTTCATCCAATGACACAAAAACACCAATTGGATGCACAAGAATTGTTAGAAACCCTAATTGGACAAGATAAAGTGTAGGGAGGATGAAAATGACCTTAGTGTTCATCCAATGACACAAAACACCTATTTGGCGCACAAGATTGGTTAAAAACCCTAATTGGACAAGAATTAGCCTAGGGAGGACGAAAATGACCTAATTGTTCATCCAATGACACAAAAACACCTATCGGATGCACAAAATTGGTTAGAAACCCTAATTGAACAGGATTAAGTGTAGGGAGGACGAAAATGACCTAAATGTTCATCCAATGACACAAAACACCTATTGGATGCACAAGATTAGTTAAAAACCCTAATTGGACAAGATTAAGTTTAGCGAGGACGAAAATGACCTAAATATTCATAAAATGACACAAAACACCTATTGGATGCACAATATTGGTTAAAAACCCTAATTGGACAAGAATTAGCCTAGGGAGGACGAATATGACCTAATTGTTCATCCAATGACACAAACACACCTATTGGATGCACAAGATTGGTTAGAAACCCTAATTGGACAAGATTAAGTGTAGGGAGGACGAAAATGACCTAAATGTTCAACCAATGACACAAAAACACCAATTGGATGCACAAGATTGGTTAGAAACCCTAATTGGACAAGATAAAGTGTAGGGAGAGCGAAAATGACCTAAATGTTCATCCAATGACACAAAACACCTATTGTAGGCAGGACGAAAATGACCTAAATGTTCATCCAATGACACAAAACACCTATTGGATGCACAACATTGGTTAGAAACCCTAATTGGACAAGATAAAGTGTAGGGAGGCCGAAAATGACCTAAATATTCATAAAATGACACAAAACACCTATTAGATGCACAATATTGGTTAAAAACCCTAATTGGACAAGAATTAGCCTAGGGAGGACGAAAATGACCTAATTGTTCATCCAATGACACACACACACCTATTGGAGGCACAAGATTGGTTAGAAACCCTAATTGGACAAGATAAAGTGTAGGGAGGCCGAAAATGACCTAAATGTTCATCCAATGACACAAGACACCTATTGGATGCACCAGATTGGTTAAACACCCTAATTGGACAAGATTAAGTGTAGGGAGGACGAAAATGACCTAAATATTCATCTAATGACACAAAACACCTATTGGATGCACAAGATTCGTTAAAAACCCTAATTGGACAAGATTAAATCTAGGGAGGACGAAAATGACATAAATGTTCATCCAATGAAACAAAACAGTTATTGGATGCACAAGATTGTTTAAAAACCCTAATTGGATAAGAATTATCATAGGGAGGACGAAAATGACCTAATTGTTCATCCAATGACACAAAAACACCAATTGGATGCACAAGATTGGTTAGAAACCCTAATTGGACAAGATAAAGTGTAGGGAGAGCGAAAATGACCTAAATGTTCATCCAATGACACAAAACACCTATTGGATGCACAAGATTGGTTAAAAACCCTAATCGGACAAGAATTAGCTTATGGAGGACGAAAATGACCTAATTGTTCATCCAATGACACAAACACACCTATTGGATGCACAAGATTGGTTAGAAACCATAATTGGACAAGATAAAGTGTAGGGAGTGCGAAAATGACCTAAATGTTCATCCAATGACACAAAACACCTATTGGATGCACAAGATTGGTTAAAAACCATAATTGCACAAGAATTATCATAGGGAGGACGAAAATGACCTAATTGTTCATCCAATGACACAAAACACCTATTGGATGCACAAGATAGGTTAGAAACCCTAATTGGACAAGATAGAGTGTAGGGAGGCCGAAAATGACCTAAATATTCATCTAATGACACAAAACACCTATTGGATGCACAAGATTGGTTAAAAACCCTAATTCGACAAGATTAAATGTAGGGAGGACGACAATGACATAAATGTTCATCCAATAACACAAGACACCTATTGGATGCACCAGATTGGTTAAACACCCTAATTGGACAAGATTAAGTGTAGGGAGGACGAAACTGACCTAAATGTTCATCCAATGACACAAAACACCTATTGGATGCACAAGATTGGTTAAAAATCCTAATTGGACAAGAATTATCATAGGAAGGACGAAAATGACCTAATTGTTCATCCAATGACACAAAAACACCAATTGGATGCACAAGAATTGTTAGAAACCCTAATTGGACAAGATAAAGTGTAGGGAGGACGAAAATGACCTAATTGTTCATCCAATGACACAAAAACACCTATCGGATGCACAAGATTGGTTAGAAACCCTAATTGAACAAGATTAAGTGTAGGGAGGACGAAAATGACCTAAATGTTCATCCAATGACACAAAAACACCAATTGGATGCACAAGATTGGTTAGAAACCCTAATTGGACAAGATAAAGTGTAGGGAGAGCGAAAATGACTTAAATGTTCATCCAATGACACAAGACACCTATTGGATGCACCAGATTGGTTAAACACCCTAATTGGACAAGATTAAGTGTAGGGAGGACGAAAATGACCTAAATGTTCATCCAATGACACAAAACACCTATTGGATGCACAAGATTGGTTAAAAACCCTAATTGGACAAGAATTATCATAGGGAGGATGAAAATGACCTAATTGTTCATCCAATGACACAAAAACACCAATTGGATGCACAAGAATTGTTAGAAACCCTAATTGGACAAGATAAAGTGTAGGGAGGACGAAAATGACCTAAGTGTTCATCCAATGACACAAAACACCTATTGGATGCACAAGATTGGTTAAAAACCCTAATTGGACAAGAATTAGCCTAGGGAGGACGAAAATGACCTAATTGTTCATCCAATGACACAAAAACACCTATCGGATGCACAAGATTAGTTAAAAACCCTAATTGGACAAGATTAAGTGTAGGGAGGACGAAAATGACCTAAATATTCATAAAATGACACAAAACACCTATCCACAATATAGGTTAAAAACCCTAATTGGACAAGAATTAGCCTAGGGAGGACGAATATGACCTAATTGTTCATCCAATGACACAAACACACCTATTGGATGCACAAGATTGGTTAGAAACCCTAATTGGACAAGATTAAGTGTAGGGAGGACGAAAATGACCTAAATGTTCAACCAATGACACAAAAACACCAATTGGATGCACAAGATTCGTTAGAAACCCTAATTGGACAAGATAAAGTGTAGGGAGAGCGAAAATGACCTAAATGTTCATCCAATGACACAAGACACCTATTGGATGCACCAGATTGGTTAAACACCCTAATTGGACAAGATTAAGTGTAGGGACGACGAAAATGACCTAAATGTTCAAACAATGACACAAAACACCTATTGATTGCACAAGATTGGTTAGAAACCCTAATTGGACAAGATAAAGTGTAGGGAGGCCGAAAATGACCTAAATGTTCATCCAATGATACAAGACACCTATTGGATGCACCAGATTGGTTAAACACCCTAATTGGACAAGATTAAGTGTAGGGAGGACGAAAATGACCTAAATATTCATCTAATGACACAAAACACCTATTGGATGCACAAGATTGGTTAAAAACCCTAATTGGACAAGATTAAATGTAGGGAGGACGAAAATAACATAAATGTTCATCCAATGACACAAAACAGTTATTGGATGCACAAGATTGTTTAAAAACCCTAATTGGATAAGAATTAGCCTAGGGAAGACGAAAATGACCTAATTGTTCATCCAATGACACAAAAACACCAATTGGATGCACAAGATTGGTTAGAAACCCTAATTGGACAAGATAAAGTGTAGGGAGAGCGAAAATGACCTAAATGTTCATCCAATGACATAAGACACCTATTGGATGCACCAGATTGGTTAAACACCCTAATTGGACAAGATTAAGTGTACGGAGGACGAAAATGACCTAAATGTTCATCCAATGTCACAAAACACCTATTGGATGCACAAGATTGGTTAAAAACCCTAATTGGACAAGAATTATCATAGGGAGGACGAAAATGACCTAATTGTTCATCCAATGACACAAAAACACCAATTGGATGCACAAGATTGGTTAGAAACCCTAATTGGACAAGATAAAGTGTGGGGAGGACGAAAATGACCTAAGTGTTCATCCAATGACACAAAACACCTATTGGATGCACAAGATTGGTTAAAAACCCTAATTGGACAAGAATTATCATAGGGAGGACGAAAATGAACTAATTGTTCATCCAATGACACAAAAACACCAATTGGATGCACAAGATTGGTTAGAAACCCTAATTGGACAAGATAAAGTGTAGGGAGGACGAAAATGACCTAAATGTTCATCCAATGACACAAAACACCTATTGGATGCACAAGATTGGTTAGAAACCCTAATTGGACAAGATAAAGTGTAGGGAGGCCGAAAATGACCTAAATGTTCATCCAATGACACAAAACACCTATTGGATGCACCAGATTGGTTAAACACCCTAATTGGACAAGATTAAGTGTAGGGAGGACGAAAATGACCTAAATATTCATCTAATGACACAAAACACCTATTGGATGCACAAGATTGGTTAAAAACCCTAATTGGACAAGATTAAATGTAGGGAGGAGGAAAATGACATAAATGTTCATCCAATGACACAAAACAGTTATTGGATGCACAAGATTGTTTCAAAACCCTAATTGGATAAGAATTAGCCTAGGGAGGACGAAAATGACCTAATTGTTCATCCAATGACACAAAAACACCAATTGGATGCACAAGATTGGTTAGAAACCCTAATTGGACAAGATAAAGTGTAGGGAGAGCGAAAATGACCTAAATGTTCATCCAATGACACAAGACACCTATTGGATGCACCAGATTGGTTAAACACCCTAATTGGACAAGATTAAGTGTAGGGAGGACGAAAATGACCTAAATGTTCATCCAATGACACAAAACACCTATTGGATGCACAACATTGGTTAGAAACCCTAATTGGACAAGATAAACTGTAGGGAGGCCGAAAATGACCTAAATGTTCATCCAATGACACAAGACACCTATTGGATGCACCAGATTGGTTAAACACCCTAATTGGACAAGATTAAGTGTAGGGAGGACGAAAATGACCTAAATATTCATCTAATGACACAAAACACCTATTGGATGCACAAGATTGGTTAAAAACCCTAATTGGACAAAATTAAATGTAGGGAGGACGAAAATGACATAAATGTTCATCCAATGACACAAAACAGTTATTGGATGCACAAGATTGTTGAAAAACCCTAATTGGATAAGAATTAGCCTAGCGAGGACGAAAATGACCTAATTGTTCATCCAATGACACAAAAACACCAATTGGATGTACAAGATTGGTTAGAAACCCTAATTGGACAAGATAAAGTGTAGGGAGAGCGAAAATGACCTAAATGTTCATCCAATGACACAAAACACCTATTGGACGCACAATATTGGTTAAAAACCCTAATTGGACAAGAATTAGCTTGTGGAGGACGAAAATGACCTAATTGTTCATCCAATGACACAAACACACCTATTGGATGCACAAGATTGGTTAGAAACCCTAATTGGACAAGATTAAGTGTAGGGAGGACGAAAATGACCTAAATGTTCAACCAATGACACAAAAACACCAATTGGATGCACAAGATTGGTTAGAAACCCTAATTGGACAAGATAAAGTGTAGGGAGAGCGAAAATGACCTAAATGTTCATCCAATGACACAAGACACCTATTGGATGCACCAGATTGGTTAAAAACCCTAATTGGACAAAATTAAATGTAGGGAGGACGAAAATGACATAAATGTTCATCCAATGACACAAAACAGTTATTGGATGCACAAGATTGTTGAAAAACCCTAATTGGATAAGAATTAGCCTAGCGAGGACGAAAATGACCTAATTGTTCATCCAATGACACAAAAACACCAATTGGATGCACAAGATTGGTTAGAAACCCTAATTGGACAAGATAAAGTGTAGGGAGAGCGAAAATGACCTAAATGTTCATCCAATGACACAAAACACCTATTGGATGCACAAGATTGGTTAGAAACCCTAATTAGACAAGATTAAGTGTAGGGAGGACGAAAATGACCTAAATGTTCAACCAATGACACAAAAACACCAATTGGATGCACAAGATTGGTTAGAAACCCTAATTGGACAAGATAAAGTGTAGGGAGAGCGAAAATGACCTAAATTTTCATCCAATGACACAAAACACCTATTGGATGCACAAGATTGTTTAAAAACCCTAATTGGATAAGAATTATCATAGGGAGGACGAAAATGACCTAATTGTTCATCCAATGACACAAAAACACCAATTGGATGCACAAGATTGGTTAGAAACCCTAATTGGACAAGATAAAGTGTAGCGAGAGCGAAAATGACCTAAATGTTCATCCAATGACACAAAACACCTATTGGATGCACAAGATTGGTTAGAAACCCTAATTAGACAAGATTAAGTGTAGGGAGGACGAAAATGACCTAAATGTTCAACCAATGACACAAAAACACCAATTGGATGCACAAGATTGGTTAGAAACCCTAATTGGACAAGATAAAGTGTAGGGAGAGCGAAAATGACCTAAATGTTCATCCAATGACACAAGACACCTATTGGATGCACCAGATTGGTTAAACACCCTAATTGGACAAGATTAAGTGTAGGGAGGACGAAAATGACCTAAATGTTCATCCAATGACACAAAACACCTTTTGGATGCACAAGATTGGTTAAAAGCCCTAATTGGACAAGAATTATCATTGGGAGGACGAAAATGACCTAATTGTTCATCCAATGATACAAGACACCTATTGGATGCACCAGATTGGTTAAACACCCTAATTGGACAAGATTAAGTGTAGGGAGGACGAAAATGACCTAAATATTCATCTAATGACACAAAACACCTATTGGATGCACAAGATTGGTTAAAAACCCTAATTGGACAAGATTAAATGTAGGGAGGACGAAAATGACATAAATGTTCATCCAATGACACAAAAACACCTATCGGATGCACAAGATTGGTTAGAAACCCTAATTGAACAAGATTAAGTGTAGGGAGGACGAAAATGACCTAAATGTTCATCCAATGACACAAAACACCTATTGGATGCACAAGATTGGTTAAAAACACTAATTGGATAAGAATTAGCATAAGGAGGACGAAAATGACCTAAATGTTCATCCAATGACACAAAACACCTATTGGATGCACAAGATTGGTTAAAAACCCTAATTGGACAAGAATTAGCCTAGGGAGGACGAAAATGACCTAATTGTTCATCCAATGACACAAAAACACCTATCGGGTGCACAAGATTGGTCAGAAACCCTAATTGGACAAGATTAAGTTTAGGGAGGACGAAAATGACCTAAATATTCATCCAATGACACAACACACCTATTGAATGAACAAGATTGGTTAAAAACCCTAATTGGACAAGATTAAGTGTAGGGAGGACGAAAATGACCTAAATGTTCATCCAATGACACAAGAACACCTATCGGATGCACAAGATTGGTTAGAAACCCTAATTGAATAAGATTAACTGTAGGGAGGACGAAAATGACCTAAATGTTCATCCCATGACACAAAACACCTATTGGATGCACAAGATTGGTTAAAAACCGTAATTGGATAAGATTAAGTTTAGGGAGGACGAAAATGACCTAAATATTCATCCAATGACACAACACACCTATTGAATGAACAAGATTGGTTAAAAACCCTAATTGGATAAGAATTAGCCTTAGGAGGACGAAATGACCTAAATGTTCATCCAATGAGACAAAAACACCTGTCGGATGCACAAGATTGGTCAGAAACCCTAATTGAACAAGATAAAGTGTAGGGAGGACGAAAATGACCTAAATGTTCATCCAATGACACAAAACACCTATTGGATGCACAAGATTGCTTAAAAACCCTAATTGGACAAGATTAAGTTTAGGGAGGACGAAAATGACCTAAATGTTCATCCAATGATACAAAACACCTATTGGATGCACAAGATTGGTTAAAAACTCTAATTGGACAACATTAAGTTTAGGGAGGACGAAAATG
>JBBPBS010000647.1:247542-266032 GCA_037974835.1 Cicer judaicum
CACCTATTGAATGAACAAGATTGGTTAAAAACCCTAATTGGACAAGATTAAGTGTAGGGAGGACGGAAATGACCTAAATGTTCATCCAATGACACAAAAACACCTATCGGATGCACAAGATTGGTTAGAAACCCTAATTGAATAAGATTAACTGTAGGGAGGACGAAAATGACCTAAATGTTCATCCCATGACACAAAACACCTATTGGATGCACAAGATTGGTTAAAAACCGTAATTGGATAAGATTAAGTTTAGGGAGGACGAAAATGACCTAAATATTCATCCAATGACATAACACACCTATTGAATGAACAAGATTGGTTAAAAACCCTAATTGGATAAGAATTAGCCTTAGGAGGACGAAATGACCTAAATGTTCATCCAATGAGACAAAAACACCTGTCGGATGCACAAGATTGGTCAGAAACCCTAATTGAACAAGATAAAGTGTAGGGAGGACGAAAATGACCTAAATGTTCATCCAATGACACAAAACACCTATTGGATGCACAAGATTGCTTAAAAACCCTAATTGGACAAGATTAAGTTTAGGGAGGACGAAAATGACCTAAATGTTCATCCAATGATACAAAACACCTATTGGATGCACAAGATTGGTTAAAAACTCTAATTGGACAACATTAAGTTTAGGGAGGACGAAAATGTCCTAAATATTCATCCAATGACACAACACACCTATTGAATGCACAAGATTGGTTAAAAACCCTAATTGGATAAGAATTAGCCTAAGGAGGACGAAAATGACCTAAATGTTCATCCAATGACACAAAACACCTATTGGATGCACAAGATTGGTTAAAAACCCTAATTGGACAAGAATTATCATAGGGAGGACGAAAATGACCTAATTGTTCATCCAATGACACAAAAACACCAATTGGATGCACAAGATTGGTTAGAAACCCTAATTGGACAAGATAAAGTGTAGGGAGGACGAAAATGACCTAATTGTTCATCCAATGACACAAAAACACCAATTGGATGCACAAGATTGGTTAGAAACCCTAATTGGACAAGATAAAGTGTAGGGAGAGCGAAAATGACCTAAATGTTCATCCAATGACACAAAACACCTATTGGATGCACATGATTGGTTAAAAACCCTAATTGGACAAGAATTATAATAGGGAGGACGAAAATGACCTAATTGTTCATCCAATGATACAAGACACCTATTGGATGCACCAGATTGGTTAAACACCCTAATTGGACAAGATTAAGTGTAGGGAGGACGAAAATGACCTAAATATTCATCTAATGACACAAAACACCTATTGGATGCACAAGATTGGTTAAAAACCCTAATTGGACAAGATTAAATGTAGGGAGGACGAAAATGACATAAATGTTGATCCAATGACACAAAACACTTATTGGATGCACAAGATTGTTTAAAAACCCTAATTTGATAAGAATTAGCCTAGGGAGGACGAAAATGAACTAATTGTTCATCCAATGACACAAAAACACCAATTGGATGCACAAGATTGGTTAGAAACCCTAATTGGACAAGATAAAGTGTAGGGAGAGCGAAAATGACCTAAATGTTCATCCAATAACACAAGACACCTATTGGATGCACCAGATTGGTTAAACACCCTAATTGGACAAGATTAAGTGTAGGGAGGACGAAAATGACCTAAATGTTCATCCAATGACACAAAACACCTATTGGATGCACAAGATTGGTTAAAAACCCTAATTGGACAAGATTAAATGTAGGGAGGACGAAAATGACATAAATGTTCATCCAATGACACAAAACAGTTATTGGATGCACAAGATTGTTTAAAAACCCTAATTGGATAAGAATTAGCCTAGGGAGGACGAAAATTACCTAATTGTTCATCCAATGACACAAAAACACCAATTGGATGCACAAGATTGGTTAGAAACCCTAATTGGACAACATAAAGTGTAGGGAGAGCGAAAATGACCTAAATGTTCATCCAATGACACAAAACACCTATTGGATGCACAAGATTGGTTAAAAACCCTAATTGGACAAGAATTATCATAGGGAGGACGAAAATGACCTAATTGTTCATCCAATGACACAAGACACCTATTGGATGCACCAGATTGGTTAAACACCCTACTTTGACAAGATTAAGTGTAGGGAGGACGAAAATGACCTAAATATTCATCTAATGACACAAAACACCTTTTGGATGCACAAGATTGGTTAAAAACCCTAATTGGACAAGAATTAGCCTAGGGAGGACGAAAATGACCAAATTGTTCATCCAATGACACAAAAACACCAATTGGAAGCACAAGATTGGTTAGAAACCCTAATTGGACAAGATAAAGTGTAGGGGGAGCGAAAATGACCTAAATGTTCATCCAATGACACAAGACACCTATTGGATGCACCAGATTGGTTAAACACCCTAATTGGACAAGATTAAGTGTAGGGAGGACGAAAATGACCTAAATGTTCATCCAATGACACAAAACACCTATTGGATGCACAAGATTGGTTAGAAACCCTAATTGGACAAGATAAAGTGTAGGGAGGCCGAAAATG
This sequence comes from Cicer judaicum, assembly GCA_037974835.1. Lineage (NCBI taxonomy): Eukaryota > Viridiplantae > Streptophyta > Magnoliopsida > Fabales > Fabaceae > Cicer > Cicer judaicum. Next base: position 250,095 of record JBBPBS010000647.1, read on the forward strand.
ACCTAAATGTTCATCCAATGACACAAGACACCTATTGGATGCACCAGATTGGTTAAACACCCTAACTGGACAAGATTAAGTGTAGGGAGGACGAAAATGGCCTAAATATTCATCGAATGACACAAAACACCTATTGGATGCACAAGATTCGTTAAAAACCGTAATTGGACAAGATTAAATGTAGGGAGGACGAAAATGACATAAATGTTCATCCAATGACACAAAACAGTTATTGGATGCACAAGATTGTTTAAAAACCCTAATTGGATAAGAATTAGCCTAGGGAGGACGAAAATGACCTAATTGTTCATCCAATGACACAAAAACACCAATTGGATGCAAAAGATTGGTTAGAAACCCTAATTGGACAAGATAAAGTGTAGGGAGAGCGAAAATGACCTAAATGTTCATCCAATGACACAAGACACCTATTGGATGCACCAGATTGGTTAAACACCCTAATTGGACAAGATTAAGTGTAGGGAGGACGAAAATGACCTAAATATTCATCTAATGACACAAAACACCTATTGGATGCACAAGATTGGTTAAAAACCCTAATTGGACAAGATTAAATGTAGGGAGGACGAAAATGACATAAATGTTCATCCAATGACACAAAACACTTATTGGATGCACAAGATTGGTTAAAAACCCTAATTGGATAAGAATTAGCCTAGGGAGGACGAAAATGACCTAATTGTTCATCCAATGACACAAAAACACCAATTGGATGCACAAGATTGGTTAGAAACCCTAATTGGACAAGATAAAGTGTAGGGAGAGCGAAAATGACCTAAATGTTCATCCAATGATACAAGACACCTATTGGATGCACCAGATTGGTTAAACACCCTAATAGGACAAGATTAAGTGTAGGGAGGACGAAAATGACCTAAATATTCATCTAATGACACAAAACACCTATTGGATGCACAAGATTGGTTAAAAACCCTAATTGGACAAGATTAAATGTAGGGAGGACGAAAATAACATAAATGTTCATCCAATAACACAAAACAGTTATTGGATGCACAAGATTGTTTAAAAACCCTAATTGGATAAGAATTAGCCTAGGGAAGACGAAAATGACCTAATTGTTCATCCAATGACACAAAAACACCAATTGGATGCACAAGATTGGTTAGAAACCCTAATTGGACAAGATAAAGTGTAGGGAGAGCGAAAATGACCTAAATTTTCATCCAATGACACAAAACACCTATTGGATGCACAAGATTGTTTAAAAACCCTAATTGGATAAGAATTATCATAGGGAGGACGAAAATGACCTAATTGTTCATCCAATGACACAAAAACACCAATTGGATGCACAAGATTGGTTAGAAACCCTAATTGGACAAGATAAAGTGTAGCGAGAGCGAAAATGACCTAAATGTTCATCCAATGACACAAAACACCTATTGGATGCACAAGATTGGTTAGAAACTCTAATTGGACAAGATTAAGTGTAGGGAGGACGAAAATGACCTAAATGTTCAACCAATGACACAAAAACACCAATTGGATGCACAAGATTCGTTAGAAACCCTAATTGGACAAGATAAAGTGTAGGGAGAGCGAAAATGACCTAAATGTTCATCCAATGACACAAGACACCTATTGGATGCACCAGATTGGTTAAACAACCTTATTGGACAAGATTAAGTGTAGGGAGGACGAAAATGACCTAAATGTTCATCCAATGACACAAAACACCTATTGATTGCACAAGATTGGTTAGAAACCCTAATTGGACAAGATAAAGTGTAGGGAGGCCGAAAATGACCTAAATGTTCATCCAATGATACAAGACACCTATTGGATGCACCAGATTGGTTAAACACCCTAATTGGACAAGATTAAGTGTAGGGAGGACGAAAATGACCTAAATATTCATCTAATGACACAAAACACCTATTGGATGCACAAGATTGGTTAAAAACCCTAATTGGACAAGATTAAATGTAGGGAGGACGAAAATAACATAAATGTTCATCCAATGACACAAAACAGTTATTGGATGCACAAGATTGTTTAAAAACCCTAATTGGATAAGAATTAGCCTAGGGAAGACGAAAATGACCTAATTGTTCATCCAATGACACAAAAACACCAATTGGATGCACAAGATTGGTTAGAAACCCTAATTGGACAAGATAAAGTGTAGGGAGAGCGAAAATGACCTAAATTTTCATCCAATGACACAAAACACCTATTGGATGCACAAGATTGGTTAAAAACCCTAATTGGACAAGAATTATCATAGGGAGGACGAAAATGACCTAATTGTTCATCCAATGACACAAAAACACCAATTGGATGCACAAGATTGGTTAGAAACCCTAATTGGACAAGATAAAGTGTAGGGAGGACGAAAATGACCTAAGTGTTCATCCAATGACACAAAACACCTATCGGATGCACAAGATTGGTTAGAAACCCTAATTGAACAAGATTAAGTGTAGGGAGGATGAAAATAACCTAAATGTTCATCCAATGACACAAAACACCTATTGGATGCACAAGATTGGTTAAAAACCCTAATTGGATAAGAATTAGCCTAAGGAGGACGAAAATGACCTAAATGTTCATCCAATGACACAAAACACCTATTGGATGCACAAGATTGGTTAAAAACCCTAATTGGACAAGAATTATCATAGGGAGGACGAAAATGACCTAATTGTTCATCCAATGACACAAAAACACCAATTGGATGCACAAGATTGGTTAGAAACCCTAATTGGACAAGATAAAGTGTAGGGAGGACGAAAATGACCTAAGTGTTCATCCAATGACACAAAACACCTATCGGATGCACAAGATTGGTTAGAAACCCTAATTGAACAAGATTAAGTGTAGGGAGGACGAAAATAACCTAAATGTTCATCCAATGACACAAAACACCTATTGGATGCACAAGATTGGTTAAAAACCCTAATTGGATAAGAATTAGCCTAAGGAGGACGAAAATGACCTAAATGTTCATCCAATGACACAAAACACCTATTAGATGCACAAGATTGGTTAAAAACCCTAATTGGACAAGAATTATCATAGGGAGGACGAAAATGACCTAATTGTTCATCCAATGACACAAAAACACCAATTGGATGCACAAGATTGGTTAGAAACCCTAATTGGACAAGATAAAGTGTAGGGAGGACGAAAATGAACTAAGTGTTCATCCAATGACACATAACACCTATTGGATGAACAAGATTGGTTAAAAACCCTAATTGGACAAGAATTAGCCTAGGGAGGACGAAAATGACCTAATTGTTCATCCAATGACACAAAAACACCTATCGGATGCACAAGATTGGTTAGAAACCCTAATTGGACAAGATTAAGTTTAGGGAGGACGAAAATGACCTAAATGTTCATCCAATGACACAAAACACCTATTGGATGCACAAGATTGGTTAAAAACCCTAATTGGATAAGAATTAGCCTAGGGAGGACGAAAATGACCTAATTGTTCATCCAATGACACAAAAACACCAATTGGATGCACAAGATTGGTTAGAAACCCTAATTGGACAAGATAAAGTGTAGGGAGGCCGAAAATGACCTAAATGTTCATCCAATGATACAAGACACCTATTGGATGCACCAGATTGGTTAAACACCCTAATTGGACAAGATTAAGTGTAGGGAGGACGAAAATGACCTAAATATTCATCTAATGACACAAAACACCTATTGGATGCACAAGATTGGTTAAAAACCCTAATTGGACAAGATTAAATGTAGGGAGGACGAAAATGACATAAATGTTCAGCCAATGACACAAAACAGTTATTGGATGCACAAGATTGTTTAAAAACCCTAATTGGATAAGAATTAGCCTAGGGAGGACGAAAATGACCTAATTGTTCATCCAATGACACAAAAACACCAATTGGATGCACAAGATTGGTTAGAAACCCTAATTGGACAAGATAAAGTGTAGCGAGACCGAAAATGACCTAAATGTTCATCCAATGACACAAGACACCTATTGGATGCACCAGATTGGTTAAACACCCTAATTGGACAAGATTAAGTGTAGGGAGGACGAAAATGACCTAAATATTCATCTAATGACACAAAATACGTATTGGATGCACAAGATTGGTTAAAAACCCTAATTGGACAAGATTAAATGTAGGGAGGACGAAAATGACATAAATGTTTATCCAATGACACAAAACAGTTATTGGATGCACAAGATTGTTTAAAAACCCTAATTGGATAAGAATTAGCCTAGGGAGGACGAAAATGACCTAATTGTTCATCCAATGACACAAAAACACCAATTGGATGCACAAGATTGGTTAGAAACCCTAATTGGACAAGATAAAGTGTAGGGAGAGCGAAAATGACCTAAATGTTCATCCAATGACACAAAACACCTATTGGATGCACAAGATTGGTTAAAAACCCTAATTGGACAAGAATTATCATAGGGAGGACGTAAATGACCTAAATGTTCATCCAATGACACAAGACACCTATTCGATGCACTAGATTGGTTAAACACCCTAATAGGACAGGATTAAGTGTAGGGAGGACGAAAATGACCTAAATATTCATCCAATGACACAAAACACCTATTCGATGCACAAGATTGGTTAGAAACCCTAATTAGACAAGATAAAGTGTAGGGAGACCGAAAATGACCTAAATGTTCATCAAATGACACAAAACACCTATTGGATGCACCAGATTGGTTAAACACCCTAATTGGACAAGATTAAGTGTAGGGAGGACGAAAATGACCTAAATATTCATCTAATGACACAAAACACCTATTGGATGCACAAGATTGGTTAAAAACCCTAATTGGACAAGATTAAATGTAGGGAGGACGAAAATGACATAAATGTTCATCCAATGACACAAAACAGTTATTGGATGCACAAGATTGTTTAAAAACCCTAATTGGATAAGAATTAGCCTAGGGAGGACAAAAATGACCTAATTGTTCATCCAATGACACAAAAACACCAATTGGATGCACAAGATTGGTTAAAAACCCTAATTGGACAAGAATTAGACTAGGGAGGACGAAAATGACCTAATTGTTCATCCAATGACACAAAATACCTATTGGATGCACAAGATTGGTTAAAAACCCTAATTGGACAAGATTAAGTGTAGGGAGGACGAAAATGACCTAAATACTGATCCAATGACACAAAACACCTATTGGATGCACAAGATTAGTTAAAAACCCTAATTGGACAAGATTAACTGTAGGGAGGACGAAAATGACCTAAATATTCATAAAATGACACAAAACACCTATTGGATGCACAATATTGTTTAAAAACCCTAATTGGATAAGAATTAGCCTAGGGAGGATGAAAATGACCTAATTGTTCATCCAATGACACAAAAACACCAATTGGATGCACAAGATTGGTTAGAAACCCTAATTGGACAAGATAAAGTGTAGGGAGAGCGAAAATGACCTAAATGTTCATCCAATGACACAAAACACCTATTGGATGCACAAGATTGGTTAGAAACCCTAATTAGACAAGATTAAGTGTAGGGAGGACGAAAATGACCTAAATGTTCAACCAATGACACAAAAACACCAATTGGATGCACAAGATTGGTTAGAAACCCTAATTGGACAAGATAAAGTGTAGGGAGAGCGAAAATGACCTAAATGTTCATCCAATGATACAAGACACCTATTGGATGCACCAGATTGGTTAAACACCCTAATAGGACAAGATTAAGTGTAGGGAGGACGAAAATGACCTAAATATTCATCTAATGACACAAAACACCTATTGGATGCACAAGATTGGTTAAAAACCCTAATTGGACAAGATTAAATGTAGGGAGGACGAAAATAACATAAATGTTCATCCAATAACACAAAACAGTTATTGGATGCACAAGATTGTTTAAAAACCCTAATTGGATAAGAATTAGCCTAGGGAAGACGAAAATGACCTAATTGTTCATCCAATGACACAAAAACACCAATTGGATGCACAAGATTGGTTAGAAACCCTAATTGGACAAGATAAAGTGTAGGGAGAGCGAAAATGACCTAAATGTTCATCCAATGACATAAGACACCTATTGGATGCACCAGATTGGTTAAACACCCTAATTGGACAAGATTAAGTGTACGGAGGACGAAAATGACCTAAATGTTCATCCAATGTCACAAAACACCTATTGGATGCACAAGATTGGTTAAAAACCCTAATTGGACAAGAATTATCATAGGGAGGACGAAAATGACCTAATTGTTCATCCAATGACACAAAAACACCAATTGGATGCACAAGATTGGTTAGAAACCCTAATTGGACAAGATAAAGTGTGGGGAGGACGAAAATGACCTAAGTGTTCATCCAATGACACAAAACACCTATTGGATGCACAAGATTGGTTAAAAACCCTAATTGGACAAGAATTATCATAGGGAGGACGAAAATGAACTAATTGTTCATCCAATGACACAAAAACACCAATTGGATGCACAAGATTGGTTAGAAACCCTAATTGGACAAGATAAAGTGTAGGGAGGACGAAAATGACCTAAATGTTCATCCAATGACACAAAACACCTATTGGATGCACAAGATTGGTTAGAAACCCTAATTGGACAAGATAAAGTGTAGGGAGGCCGAAAATGACCTAAATGTTCATCCAATGACACAAAACACCTATTGGATGCACCAGATTGGTTAAACACCCTAATTGGACAAGATTAAGTGTAGGGAGGACGAAAATGACCTAAATATTCATCTAATGACACAAAACACCTATTGGATGCACAAGATTGGTTAAAAACCCTAATTGGACAAGATTAAATGTAGGGAGGAGGAAAATGACATAAATGTTCATCCAATGACACAAAACAGTTATTGGATGCACAAGATTGTTTCAAAACCCTAATTGGATAAGAATTAGCCTAGGGAGGACGAAAATGACCTAATTGTTCATCCAATGACACAAAAACACCAATTGGATGCACAAGATTGGTTAGAAACCCTAATTGGACAAGATAAAGTGTAGGGAGAGCGAAAATGACCTAAATGTTCATCCAATGACACAAGACACCTATTGGATGCACCAGATTGGTTAAACACCCTAATTGGACAAGATTAAGTGTAGGGAGGACGAAAATGACCTAAATGTTCATCCAATGACACAAAACACCTATTGGATGCACAACATTGGTTAGAAACCCTAATTGGACAAGATAAACTGTAGGGAGGCCGAAAATGACCTAAATGTTCATCCAATGACACAAGACACCTATTGGATGCACCAGATTGGTTAAACACCCTAATTGGACAAGATTAAGTGTAGGGAGGACGAAAATGACCTAAATATTCATCTAATGACACAAAACACCTATTGGATGCACAAGATTGGTTAAAAACCCTAATTGGACAAAATTAAATGTAGGGAGGACGAAAATGACATAAATGTTCATCCAATGACACAAAACAGTTATTGGATGCACAAGATTGTTGAAAAACCCTAATTGGATAAGAATTAGCCTAGCGAGGACGAAAATGACCTAATTGTTCATCCAATGACACAAAAACACCAATTGGATGTACAAGATTGGTTAGAAACCCTAATTGGACAAGATAAAGTGTAGGGAGAGCGAAAATGACCTAAATGTTCATCCAATGACACAAAACACCTATTGGACGCACAATATTGGTTAAAAACCCTAATTGGACAAGAATTAGCTTATGGAGGACGAAAATGACCTAATTGTTCATCCAATGACACAAACACACCTATTGGATGCACAAGATTGGTTAGAAACCCTAATTGGACAAGATTAAGTGTAGGGAGGACGAAAATGACCTAAATGTTCAACCAATGACACAAAAACACCAATTGGATGCACAAGATTGGTTAGAAACCCTAATTGGACAAGATAAATTGTAGGGAGAGCGAAAATGACCTAAATGTTCATCCAATGACACAAGACACCTATTGGATGCACCAGATTGGTTAAACACCCTAATTGGACAAGATTAAGTGTAGGGAGGACGAAAATGACCTAAATGTTCATCCAATGACACAAAACACCTATTGGATGCACAACATTGGTTAGAAACCCTAATTGGACAAGATAAAGTGTAGGGAGGCCGAAAATGACCTAAATGTTCATCCAATGACACAAGACACCTATTGGATGCACCAGATTGGTTAAACACCCTAATTGGACAAGATTAAGTGTAGGGAGGACGAAAATGACCTAAATGTTCAACCAATGACACAAAAACACAATTTGGATGCACAAGATTGGTTAGAAACCCTAATTGGACAAGATAAAGTGTAGGGAGAGCGAAAATGACCTAAATGTTCATCCAATGACACAAGACACCTATTGGATGCACCAGATTGGTTAAACACCCTAATTGGACAAGACTAAGTGTAGGGAGGACGAAAATGACCTAAATGTTCATCCAATGACACAAAACACCTATTGGATGCACAACATTGGTTAGAAACCCTAATTGGACAAGATAAAGTGTAGGGAGGCCGAAAATGACCTAAATGTTCATCCAATGACACAAGACACCTATTGGATGCACCAGATTGGTTAAACACCCTAATTGGACAAGATTAAGTGTAGGGAGGACGAAAATGACCTAAATATTCATCTAATGACACAAAACACCTATTGGATGCACAAGATTGGTTAAAAACCCTAATTGGACAAGATTAAATGTAGGGAGGACGAAAATGACATAAATATTCATCCAATGACACAAAACAGTTATTGGATGCACAAGATTGTTTAAAAACCCTAATTGGATAAGAATTAGCCTAGGGAGGACGAAAATGACCTAATTGTTCATCCAATGACACAAAAACACCAATTGGATGCAAAAGATTGGTTAGAAACCCTAATTGGACAAGATAAAGTGTAGGGAGAGCGAAAATGACCTAAATGTTCATCCAATGACACAAGACACCTATTGGATGCACCAGATTGGTTAAACACCCTAATTGGACAAGATTAAGTGTAGGGAGGACGAAAATGACCTAAATATTCATCTAATGACACAAAACACCTATTGGATGCACAAGATTGGTTAAAAACCCTAATTGGACAAGATTAAATGTAGGGAGGACGAAAATGACATAAATGTTCATCCAATGACACAAAACAGTTATTGGATGCACAAGATTGTTTAAAAACCCTAATTGGATAAGAATTAGCCTAGGGAGGACGAAAATGACCTAATTGTTCATCCAAAGACACAAAAACACCAATTGGATGCACAAGATTGGTTAGAAACCCTAATTGGACAAGATAAAGTGTAGGGAGAGCGAAAATGACCTAAATGTTCATCCAATGACACAAAACACCTATTGGATGCACAAGATTGGTTAGAAACCCTAATTAGACAAGATTAAGTGTAGGGAGGACGAAAATGACCTAAATGTTCAACCAATGACACAAAAACACCAATTGGATGCACAAGATTGGTTAGAAACCCTAATTGGACAAGATAAAGTGTAGGGAGAGCGAAAATGACCTAAATTTTCATCCAATGACACAAAACACCTATTGGATGCACAAGATTGTTTAAAAACCCTAATTGGATAAGAATTATCATAGGGAGGACGAAAATGACCTAATTGTTCATCCAATGACACAAAAACACCAATTGGATGCACAAGATTGGTTAGAAACCCTAATTGGACAAGATAAAGTGTAGCGAGAGCGAAAATGACCTAAATGTTCATCCAATGACACAAAACACCTATTGGATGCACAAGATTGGTTAGAAACTCTAATTGGACAAGATTAAGTGTAGGGAGGACGAAAATGACCTAAATGTTCAACCAATGACACAAAAACACCAATTGGATGCACAAGATTCGTTAGAAACCCTAATTGGACAAGATAAAGTGTAGGGAGAGCGAAAATGACCTAAATGTTCATCCAATGACACAAGACACCTATTGGATGCACCAGATTGGTTAAACAACCTTATTGGACAAGATTAAGTGTAGGGAGGACGAAAATGACCTAAATGTTCATCCAATGACACAAAACACCTATTGATTGCACAAGATTGGTTAGAAACCCTAATTGGACAAGATAAAGTGTAGGGAGGCCGAAAATGACCTAAATGTTCATCCAATGATACAAGACACCTATTGGATGCACCAGATTGGTTAAACACCCTAATAGGACAAGATTGAGTGTAGGGAGGACGAAAATGACCTAAATATTCATCTAATGACACAAAACACCTATTGGATGCACAAGATTGGTTAAAAACCCTAATTGGATAAGATTAAATGTAGGGAGGACGAAAATAACATAAATGTTCATCCAATGACACAAAACAGTTATTGGATGCACAAGATTGTTTAAAAACCCTAATTGGATAAGAATTAGCCTAGGGAAGACGAAAATGACCTAATTGTTCATCCAATGACACAAAAACACCAATTGGATGCACAAGATTGGTTAGAAACCCTAATTGGACAAGATAAAGTGTAGGGAGAGCGAAAATGACCTAAATTTTCATCCAATGACACAAAACACCTATTGGATGCACAAGATTGGTTAAAAACCCTAATCGGACAAGAATTAGCTTATGGAGGACGAAAATGACCTAATTGTTCATCCAATGACACAAACACACCTATTGGATGCACAAGATTGGTTAGAAACTCTAATTGGACAAGATTAAGTGTAGGGAGGACGAAAATGACCTAAATGTTCAACCAATGACACAAAAACACCAATTGGATGCACAAGATTCGTTAGAAACCCTAATTGGACAAGATAAAGTGTAGGGAGAGCGAAAATGACCTAAATGTTCATCCAATGACACAAGACACCTATTGGATGCACCAGATTGGTTAAACACCCTAATTGGACAAGATTAAGTGTAGGGAGGACGAAAATGACCTAAATGTTCATCCAATGACACAAAACACCTATTGATTGCACAAGATTGGTTAGAAACCCTAATTGGACAAGATAAAGTGTAGGGAGGCCGAAAATGACCTAAATGTTCATCCAATGATACAAGACACCTATTGGATGCACCAGATTGGTTAAACACCCTAATTGGACAAGATTAAGTGTAGGGAGGACGAAAATGACCTAAATATTCATCTAATGACACAAAACACCTATTGGATGCACAAGATTGGTTAAAAACCCTAATTGGATAAGATTAAATGTAGGGAGGACGAAAATAACATAAATGTTTATCCAATGACACAAAACAGTTATTGGATGCACAAGATTGTTTAAAAACCCTAATTGGATAAGAATTAGCCTAGGGAACACGAAAATGACCTAATTGTTCATCCAATGACACAAAAACACCAATTGGATGCACAAGATTGGTTAGAAACCCTAATTGGACAAGATAAAGTGTAGGGAGAGCGAAAATGACCTAAATTTTCATCCAATGACACAAAACACCTATTGGATGCACAAGATTGGTTAAAAACCCTAATTGGACAAGAATTATCATAGGGAGGACGAAAATGACCTAATTGTTCATCCAATGACACAAAACACCTATTGGATGCACAAGATTGGTTAGAAACCCTAATTGGACAAGATAGAGTGTAGGGAGGCCGAAAATAACCTAAATGTTCATCCAATGACACAAGACACCTATTGGATGCACCAGATTGGTTAAACACCCTAACTGGACAAGATTAAGTGTAGGGAGGACGAAAATGACCTAAATATTCATCTAATGACACAAAACACCTATTGGATGCACAAGATTGGTTAAAAACCCTAATTGGACAAGATTAAATGTAGGGAGGACGAAAATGACATAAATGTTCATCCAATGACATAAAACAGTTATTGGATGCACAAGATTGTTTAAAAACCCTAATTGGATAAGAATTAGCCTAGGGAGGACGAAAATGACCTAATTGTTCATCCAATGACACAAAAACACCAATTGGATGCACAAGATTGGTTAGAAACCCTAATTGGACAAGATAAAGTGTAGGGAGAGCGAAAATGACCTAAATGTTCATCCAATGACATAAAACACCTATTGGATGCACAAGATTGGTTAGAAACCCTAATTAGACAAGATTAAGTGTAGGAAGGACGAAAATGACCTAAATGTTCAACCAATGACACAAAAACACCAATTGGATGCACAAGATTGGTTAGAAACCCTAATTGGACAAGATAAAGTGTAGGGAGAGCGAAAATGACCTAAATGTTCATCCAATGACACAAAACACCTATTGGATGCACAATATTGGTTAAAAACCCTAATTGGACAAGAATTAGCTTATGGAGGACGAAAATGACCTAATTGTTCATCCAATGACACAAACACACCTATTGGATGCACAAGATTGGTTAGAAACCCTAATTGGACAAGATTAGGTGTACGGAGGACGAAAATGACCTAAATGTTCAACCAATGACACAAAAACACCAATTGGATGCACAAGATTGGTTAGAAACCCTAATTGGACAAGATAAAGTGTAGGGAGAGCGAAAATGACCTAAATGTTCATCCAATGACACAAGACACCTATTGGATGCACCAGATTGGTTAAACACCCTAATTGGACAAGATTAAGTGTAGGGAGGACGAAAATGACCTAAACGTTCATCCAATGACACAAAACACCTATTGGATGCACATGATAGGTTAGAAACCCTAATTGGACAAGATAAAGTGTAGGGAGGCCGAAAATGACCTAAATGTTCATCCAATGATACAAGACACCTATTGGATGCACCAGATTGGTTAAACACCCTAACTGGTGAAGATTAAGTGTAGGGAGGACGAAAATGACCTAAATATTCATCTAATGACACAAAACACCTATTGGATGCACAAGATTGGTTAAAAACCCTAATTGGACAAGATTAAATCTAGGGAGGACGAAAATGACATAAATGTTCATCCAATGACACAAAAAAGTTCTTGGATGCGCAAGATTGTTTAAAAACCCTAATTGGATAAGAATTAGCCTAGGGAGGACGAAAATGACCTAATTGTTCATCCAATGACACAAAAACACCAATTGGATGCACAAGATTGGTTAGAAACCCTAATTGGACAAGATAAAGTGTAGGGAGAGCGAAAATGACCTAAATGTTCATCCAATGACACAAAACACCTATTGGATGCACAAGATTGGTTAGAAACCCTAATTAGACAAGATTAAGTGTAGGGAGGACGAAAATGACCTAAATGTTCAACCAATGACACAAAAACACCAATTGGATGCACAAGATTGGTTAGAAACCCTAATTGGACAAGATAAAGTGTAGGGAGAGCGAAAATGACCTAAATGTTCATCCAATGACACAAAACACCTATTGGATGCACAATATTGGTTAAAAACCCTAATTGGACAAGATTAAGTGTAGGGAGGACGAAAATGACCTAAATGTTCATCCAATGACACAAAACACCTATTGGATGCACATGATTGGTTAGAAACCCTAATTGGACAAGATAAAGTGTAGGGAGGCCGAAAATGACCTAAATGTTCATCCAATGATACAAGACACCTATTGGATGCACCAGATTGAACACACTAATTGGACAAGATTAAGTGTAGGGAGGACGAAAATGACCTAAATATTCATCTAAGGACACAAAACACCTATTGGATGCACAAGATTGGTTAAAAACCCTAATTGGACAAGATTAAATGTAGGGAGGACGAAAATGACATAAATGTTCATCCAATGACACAAAACAGTTATTGGATGCACAAGATTGTTTAAAAACCCTAATTGGATAAGAATTAGCCTAGGGAGGACGAAAATTACCTAATTGTTCATGCAATGACACAAAAACACCAATTGAAAAACATAAGTGTAGGGAGAGCGAAAATGACCTAAATGTTCATCCAATGACACAAAACATCTATTGGATGCACAAGATTGGTTAAAAACACTAATTGGACAAGAATTATCATAGGGAGGACGAAAATGACCTAATTGTTCATCCAATGATACAAGACACCTATTGGATGCACCAGATTGGTTAAACACCCTAATTGGACAAGATTAAGTGTAGAGAGGACGAAAATAACCTAAATATTCATCTAATGACACAAAACACCTATTGGATGCACAAGATTGGTTAAAAACCCTAATTCGACAAGATTAAATGTAGGGAGGACGAAAATGACATAAATGTTCATCCAATAACACAAAACACCTATTGGATGCACAAGACACCTATTGGATGCACAAGATTGGTTAAAAATCCTAATTGGACAAGAATTATCATAGGGAGGACGAAAATGACCTAATTGTTCATCCAATGACACAAAAACACCAATTGGATGCACAAGAATTGTTAGAAACCCTAATTGGACAAGATAAAGTGTAGGGAGGACGAAAATGACCTAAGTGTTCATCCAATGACACAAAACACCTATTGGATGCACAAGATTGGTTAAAAAACCTAATTGGACAAGAATTAGCCTAGGGAGGACGAAAATGACCTAATTGTTCATCCAATGACACAAAAACACCAATTGGATGCACAAGATTGGTTAGAAACCCTAATTGGACAAGATAAAGTGTAGGGAGAGCGAAAATGACCTAATTGTTCATCCAAAGACACAAAAACACCAATTGGATGCACAAGATTGGTTAGAAACCTTAATTGGACAAAATAAAGTGTAGGGAGAGCGAAAATGACCTAAATGTTCATCCAATGACACAAAACACCTATTGGATGCACAAGATTGGTTAAAAACCCTAATTGGACAAGAATTATCATAGGGAGGACGAAAATGACCTAATCGTTCATCCAATGACACAAAACACCTATTGGATGCACAAGATTGGTTAGAAACCCTAATTGGACAAGATAGAGTGTAGGGTGGCCGAAAATGACCTAAATGTTCATCCAATGACACAAGACACCTATTGGATGCAACAGATTGGTTAAACACCCTAACTGGACAAGATTAAGTGTAGGGAGGACGAAAATGACCTAAATATTCATCTAATGACACAAAACACCTATTGGATGCACAAGATTGGTTAAAAACCCTAATTGCACAAGATTAAATGTAGGGAGGACGAAAATGACATAAATGTTCATCCAATGACACAAAACAGTTATTGGATGCACAAGATTGTTTAAAAACCCTAATTGGATAAGAATTAGCCTAGGGAGGACGAAAATGACCTAATTGTTCATCCAATGACACAAAAACACCAATTGGATGCACAAGATTGGTTAGAAACCCTAATTGGACAAGATAAAGTGTAGGGAGAGCGAAAATGACCTAAATGTTCATCCAATGACACAAAACACCTATTGGATGCACAATATTGGTTAAAAACCCTAATTGGGCAAGAATTAGCTTATGGAGGACGAAAATGACCTAATTGTTCATCCAATGACACAAACACACCTATTGGATGCACAAGATTGGTTAGAAACCCTAATTGGACAAGATTAAGTGTAGGGAGGACGAAAATGACCTAAATGTTCAACCAATGACACAAAAACACCAATTGGATGCACAAGATTGGTTAGAAACCCTAATTGGACAAGATAAAGTGTAGGGAGGGCGAAAATGACCTAAATGTTCATCCAATGACACAAGACACCTATTGGATGCACCAGATTGGTTAAACACCCTAATTGGACAAGATTAAGTGTAGGGAGGACGAAAATGACCTAAATGTTCATCCAATGACACAAAACACCTATTGGATGCACAAGATTGGTTAAAAACCCTAATTGGACAAGATTAAATGTAGCGAGGACAAAAATGACATAAATGTTCATCCAATGACACAAACACTTATTGGATGCACAAGATTGTTTAAAAACCCTAATTGGATAAGAATTAGCCTAGGGAGGACGAAAATGACCTAATTGTTCATCCAATGACACAAAAACACCAATTGGATGCACAAGATTGGTTAGAAACCCTAATTG
>JBBPBS010000647.1:266042-316126 GCA_037974835.1 Cicer judaicum
ACCCTAATTGGGCAAGAATTAGCTTATGGAGGACGAAAATGACCTAATTGTTCATCCAATGACACAAACACACCTATTGGATGCACAAGATTGGTTAGAAACCCTAATTGGACAAGATTAAGTGTAGGGAGGACGAAAATGACCTAAATGTTCAACCAATGACACAAAAACACCAATTGGATGCACAAGATTGGTTAGAAACCCTAATTGGACGAGATAAAGTGTAGGGAGAGCGAAAATGACCTAAATGTTCATCCAATGACACAAGACACCTATTGGATGCACCAGATTGGTTAAACACCCTAATTGTACAAGATTAAGTGTAGGAAGGACGAAAATGACCTAAATGTTCATCCAATGACACAAAACACCTATTGGATGCACATGATTGGTTAGAAACCCTAATTGGACAAGATAAAGTGTAGGGAGACCGAAAATGACCTAAATGTTCATCCAATGATACAAGACACCTATTGGATGCACCAGATTGGTTAAACACCCTAATTGGACAAGATTAAGTGTAGGGAGGACGAAAATGACCTAAATATTCATCTAATGATACAAAACACCTATTGGATGCACAAGATTGGTTAAAAACCCTAATTGGACAAGATTAAATGTAGGGAGGACGAAAATGACATAAATGTTCATCCAATGACACAAAACAATTATTGGATGCACAAGATTGTTTAAAAACCCTAATTGGATAAGAATTAGCCTAGGGAGGACGAAAATGACCTAATTGTTCATCCAATGACACAAAAACACCAATTGGATGCACAAGATTGGTTAGAAACCCTAATTGGACAAGATAAAGTGTAGGGAGAGCGAAAATGACCTAAATGTTCATCCAATGACACAAAACACCTATTAGATGCACAAGATTGGTTAAAAACCCTAACTGGACAAGAATTATCATAGGGATGACGAAAATGACCTAATTGTTCAACCAATGACACAAAACACCTATTGGATGCACAAGATTGGTTAGAAACCCTAATTGGACAAGATAGAGTGTAGGGTGGCCGAAAATGACCTAAATGTTCATCCAATGACACAAGACACCTATTGGATGCAACAGATTGGTTAAACACCCTAACTGGACAAGATTAAGGGTAGGGAGGACGAAAATGACCTAAATATTCATCTAATGACACAAAACACCTATTGGATGCACAAGATTGGTTAAAAACCCTAATTGCACAAGATTAAATGTAGGGAGGACGAAAATGACATAAATGTTCATCCAATGACACAAAACAGTTATTGGATGCACAAGATTGTTTAAAAACCCTAATTGGATAAGAATTAGCCTAGGGAGGACGAAAATGACCTAATTGTTCATCCAATGACACAAAAACACCAATTGGATGCACAAGATTGGTTAGAAACCCTAATTGGACAAGATAAAGTGTAGGGAGAGCGAAAATGACCTAAATGTTCATCCAATGACACAAAACACCTATTGGATGCACAAGATTGGTTAAAAACCCTAACTGGACAAGAATTATCATAGGGAGGACGAAAATGACCTAATTGTTCATCCAATGACACAAAACACCTATTGGATGCACCAGATTGGTTAAACACCCTAATTGGACAAGATTAAGTGTAGGGAGGACGAAAATGACCTAAATATTCATCTAATGACACAAAACACCTATTGGATGCACAAGATTGGTTAAAAACCCTAATTGGACCAGAGTAAATGTAGGGAGGACGAAAATGACATAAATGTTCATCCAATGACACAAAACAGTTATTGGATGCACAAGATTGTTTAAAAACCCGAATTGGATAAGAATTAGCCTAGGGAGGACGAAAATGACCTAATTGTTCATCCAATGACACAAAAACACCAATTGGATGCACATGATTGGTTAGAAACCCTAATTGGACAAGATAAAGTGTAGGGAGAGCGAAAATGACCTAAATGTTCATCCAATGACACAAGACACCTATTGGATGCACCAGATTGGTTAAACACCCTAATTGGACAAGATTAAGTGTAGGGAGGACGAAAATGACCTAAATTTTCATCCAATGACACAAAACAATTATTGGATGCACAAGATTGGTTAGAAACCCTAATTGGACAAGATAAAGCGTAGGGAGGCCGAAAATGACCTAAATGTTCATCCAATGACACAAGACACCTATTGGATGCACCAGATTGGTTAAACACCCTAACTGGACAAGATTAAGTGTAGGGAGGACGAAAATGACTTAAATATTCATCTAATGACACAAAACACCTATTGGATGCACAAGATTGGTTAAAAACCCTAATTGGACAAGATTAAATGTAGGGAGGACGAAAATGACATAAATGTTCATCCAATGACACAAAACAGTTATTGGATGCACAAGATTGTTTAAAAACCCTAATTGGATAAGAATTAGCCTAGGGAGGACGAAAATTACCTAATTGTTCATCCAATGACACAAAAACACCAATTGGATGCACAAGATTGGTTAGAAACCCTAATTGGACAACATAAAGTGTAGGGAGAGCGAAAATGACCTAAATGTTCATCCAATGACACAAAACACCTATTGGATGCACAAGATTGGTTAAAAACCCTAATTGGACAAGAATTATCATAGGGAGGACGAAAATGACCTAATTGTTCATCCAATGATACAAGACACCTATTGGATGCACCAGATTGGTTAAACACCCTAATTGGACAAGATTAAGTGTAGGGAGGACGAAAATGACCTAAATATTCATCTAATGACACAAAACACCTATTGGATGCACAAGATTGGTTAAAAACCCTAATTGGACAAGATTAAATGTAGGGAGGACGAAAATGACATAAATGTTCATCCAATGACACAAAAACACCTATCGGATGCACAAGATTGGTTAGAAACCCTAATTGAACAAGATTAAGTGTAGGGAGGACGAAAATGACCTAAATGTTCATCCAATGACACAAAACACCTATTGGATGCACAAGATTAGTTAAAAACCCTAATTGGACAAGATTAAGTTTAGGGAGGACGAAAATGACCTAAATATTCATAAAATGACACAAAACACCTATTGGATCCACAATATTGGTTAAAAACCCTAATTGGACAAGAATTAGCCTAGGGAGGACGAAAATGACCTAATTGTTCATCCAATGACACAAACACACCTATTGGATGCACAAGATTGGTTAGAAACCCTAATTGGACAAGATTAAGGGTAGGGAGGACGAAAATGACCTAAATGTTCAACCAATGACACAAAAACACCAATTGGATGCACAAGATTGGTTAGAAACCCTAATTGGACAAGATAAAGTGTAGGGAGAGCGAAAATGACCTAAATGTTCATCCAATGACACAAGACACCTATTGGATGCACCAGATTGGTTAAACACCCTAATTGGACAAGATTAAGTGTAGGGAGGACGAAAATGACCTAAATGTTCATCCAATGACACAAAACACCTTTTGGATGCACAAGATTGGTTAAAAACCATAATTGGACAAGAATTATCATAGGGAGGACGAAAATGACCTAATTGTCCATCCAATGACACAAAAACACCAATTGGATGCACAAGAATTGTTAGAAACCCTAATTGGACAAGATTAAGTGTAGGGAGGACGAAAATGACCTAAGTGTTCATCCAATGACACAAAACACCTATTGGATGCACAAGATTGGTTAGAAACCCTAATTGGACAAGATAAAGTGTAGGGAGGCCGAAAATGACCTAAATGTTCATCCAATGACACAAGACACCTATTGGATGCACAAGATTGGTTAAAAACCCTAATTGGACAAGATTAAATGTAGGGAGGACGAAAATGACATAAATGTTCATCCAATGACACAAAACAGTTATTGGATGCACAAGATTGTTTAAAAACCCTAATTGGATAAGAATTAGCCTAGGGAGGACGAAAATGACATAAATGTTCATCCAATGAGACAAAAACACCAATTGGATGCACAAGATTGGTTAGAAACCCTAATTGGATACGATAAAGTGTAGGGAGAGCGAAAATGACCTAAATGTTCATCCAATGACACAAAACACCTATTGGATGCACAAGATTGGTTAAAAACCCTAATTGGACAAGAATAATCATAGGGAGGACGAAAATGACCTAATTGTTCATCCAATGATACAAGACACCTATTGGATGCACCAGATTGGTTAAACACCCTAATTGGACAAGATTAAGTGTAGGGAGGACGAAAATGACCTAAATATTCATCTAATGACACAAAACACCTATTGGATGCACAAGATTGGTTAAAAACCCTAATTGGACAAGATTAAATGTAGGGAGGACGAAAATGACCTAAATGTTCATCCAATGACACAAAACAGTTATTGGATGCACAAGATTGTTTAAAAACCCTAATTGGATAAGAATTAGCCTAGGGAGGACGAAAATGACCTAATTGTTCATCCAATGACACAAAAACACCAATTGGATGCAAAAGATTGGTTAGAAACCCTAATTGGACAAGATAAAGTGTAGGGAGAGCGAAAATGACCTAAATGTTCATCCAATGACACAAGACACCTATTGGATGCACCAGATTGGTTAAACACCCTAATTGGACAAGATTAAGTGTAGGGAGGACGAAAATGACCTAAATATTCATCTAATGACACAAAACACCTATTGGATGCACAAGATTGGTTAAAAACCCTAATTGGACAAGATTAAATGTAGGGAGGACGAAAATGACATAAATGTTCATCCAATGACACAAAACAGTTATTGGATGCACAAGATTGTTTAAAAACCCTAATTGGATAAGAATTAGCCTAGGGAGGACGAAAATGACCTAATTGTTCATCCAATGACACAAAAACACCAATTGGATGCACAAGATTGGTTAGAAACCCTAATTGGACAAGATAAAGTGTAGGGAGAGCGAAAATGACCTAAATGTTCATCCAATGACACAAAACACCTATTGGATTCACCAGATTGGTTAAAAACCCAGATTGGACAAGAATTATCATAGGGAGGACGAAAATGACCTAATTGTTCATCCAATGATACAAGACACCTATTGGATGCACCAGACTGGTTAAACACCCTAATTGGACAAGATTAACTGTTGGGAGGACGAAAATGATCTAAAAATTCATCTAATGACACAAAACACCTATTGGATGCACAAGATTGGT
The DNA here is from genome assembly GCA_037974835.1 of Cicer judaicum. NCBI lineage: Eukaryota > Viridiplantae > Streptophyta > Magnoliopsida > Fabales > Fabaceae > Cicer > Cicer judaicum. The sequence goes on from JBBPBS010000647.1 coordinate 271,199, forward strand.
TAAAAACCCTAATTGGACAAGATTAAATGTAGGGAGGACGAAAATGACATAAATGTTCATCCAATGACACAAAACAGTTATTGGATGCACAAGATTGTTTAAAAACCCTAATTGGATAAGAATTATCCTAGGGAGGACGAAAATGACCTAATTGTTCATCCAATGACACAAAAACACCAATTGGATGCACAAGATTGGTTAGAAACCCTAATTGGACAAGATAAAGTGTAGGGAGGGCGAAAATGACCTAAATGTTCATCCAATGACACAAGACACCTATTGGATGCACCAGATTGGTTAAACACCCTAATTGGACAAGATTAAGTGTAGGGAGGACGAAAATGACCTAAATATTCATCTAATGACACAAAACACCTATTGGATGCACAAGATTGGTTAAAAACCCTAATTGGACAAGATTAAATGTAGGGAGGACGAAAATGACATAAATGTTCATCCAATGACACAAAACAATTATTGGATGCACAAGATTGTTTAAAAACCCTAATTGGATAAGAATTAGCCTAGGGAGGACGAAAATGACCTAATTGTTCATCCAATGACACAAAAACACCAATTGGATGCACAAGATTGGTTAGAAACCCTAATTGGACAAGATAAAGTGTAGGGAGAGCGAAAATGACCTAAATGTTCATCCAATGACACAAAACACCTATTAGATGCACAAGATTGGTTAAAAACCCTAACTGGACAAGAATTATCATAGGGAGGACGAAAATGACCTAATTGTTCAACCAATGACACAAAACACCTATTGGATGCACAAGATTGGTTAGAAACCCTAATTGGACAAGATAGAGTGTAGGGAGAGCGAAAATGTCCTAAATGTTCATCCAATGACACAAGACACCTATTGGATGCACAAGATTGGTTAAAAACCCTAACTGGACAAGAATTATCATAGGGAGGACGAAAATGACCTAATTGTTCATCCAATGACACAAAACACCTATTGGATGCTCAAGATTGGTTAGAAACCCTAATTGGACAAGATAGAGTGTAGGGAGGCCGAAAATGTCCTAAATGTTCATCCAATGACACAAGACACCTATTGGATGCACCAGATTGGTTAAACACCCTAACTGGACAAGATTAAGTGTAGGGAGGACGAAAATGACCTAAATATTCATCTAATGACACAAAACACCTATTGGATGCACAAGATTGGTTAAAAACCCTAATTGGACAAGATTAAATGTAGGGAGGACGAAAATGACATAAATGTTCATCCAATGACACAAAACACTTATTGGATGCACAAGATTGTTTAAAAACCCTAATTGGATAAGAATTAGCCTAGGGAGGACGAAAATGACCTAATTGTTCATCCAATGACACAAAAACACCAATTGGATGCACAAGATTGGTTAGAAACCCTAATTGGACAAGATATAGTGTAGGGAGATCGAAAATGACTTAAATGTTCATCCAATGACACAAGACACCTATTGGATGCACCAGATTGGTTAAACACCCTAATTGGACAAGATTAAGTGTAGGGAGGACGAAAATGACCTAAATGTTCATCCAATGACACAAAACACCTATTGGATGCACAAGATTGGTTAAAAACCCTAATTGGACAAGAATTATCATAGGGAGGATGAAAATGACCTAATTGTTCATCCAATGACACAAAAACACCAATTGGATGCACAAGAATTGTTAGAAACCCTAATTGGAAAAGATAAATTGTAGGGAGGACGAAAATGACCTAAGTGTTCATCCAATGACACAAAACACCTATTGGATGCACAAGATTGGTTAAAAACCCTAATTGGACAAGATTAAATGTAGGGAGGACGAAAATGACATAAATGTTCATCCAATGACACAAAACACCTATTGGATGCACAAGATTGGTTAAAAACCCTAATTGGACAAGAATTAGCCTAGGGAGGACGAAAATGACCTAATTGTTCATCCAATGACACAAAAGACCAATTCGATGCACAAGACTGGTTAGAAACCCTAATTGGACAAGAATTAGCCTAGGGTAGACGAAAATGACCTAATTGTTCATCCAATGACACAAAAACACCTATTGGATGCACAAGATTGGTTAGAAACCCTAATTGGACAAGCATAAGCCTAGGGAGGACGAAAATGACCTAAATGTTCATCCAATGACACAAAAACACCTATTGGATGCACAAGATTGGTTAGAAACCTTAATTGGACAAGATTCAGTTTAGGAAGGACGAAAATGACCTAAATGTTCATCCAATGACACAAAACACCTATTGGATGCACAAGATTGGTTAAAAACCCTAATTGGACAAGATTAATTGTAGGGAGGACGATTATGACCTAAATATTCTTCCAATGACACAAAAACACCTATTGGATGCACAAGATTGGTTAGAAACCCTAATTTGACAAGAATAAGCCTAGGGAGGACGAAAATGACCTAATTGTTCATCCAATGACACAAAACACCTATTGGATGCACAAGATTGGTTAAAAACCCTAATTGGACAAGAATTAGCCTAGGGTGGACGAAAATGACCTAATTGTTCATCCAATGACATAAAAACACCTATTGGATGCACAAGATTGGTTAGAAACCCTAATTGGACAAGCATAAGCCCAGGGAAGACTAAAATGACCTAAATGTTCATCCAATGACACAAAAAAACCTATTGGATGCACAAGATTGGTTAGAAACCTTAATTGGACAAGATTAAGTTTAGGAAGGACGAAAATGACCTAAATGTTCATCCAATGACATAAAACACCTATTGGATGCACAAGATTGGTTAAAAACCCTAATTGGACAAGATTAATTGTAGGGAGGACGATTATGACCTAAATATTCTTCCAATGACACAAAAACACCTATTGGATGCACAAGATTGGTTAGAAACCCTAATTTGACAAGAATAAGCCTAGGGAGGACGAAAATGACCTAAATGTTCATCCAATGACACAAAACACCTATTGGATGCACAAGATTGGTTAAAAACCCTAATTGGACAAGATTAATTGTAGGGAGGACGATTATGACCTAAATATTCTTCCAATGACACAAAAACACCTATTGGATGCACAAGATTGGTTAGAAACCCTAATTGGACAAGCATAAGCCTAGGGAAGACGAAAATGACCTAAATGTTCATCCAATGACACAAAAAAACCTATTGGATGCACAAGATTGGTTAGAAACCTTAATTGGACAAGATTAAGTTTAGGAAGGACGAAAATGACCTAAATGTTCATCCAATGACACAAAACACCTATTGGATGCACAAGATTGGTTAAAAACCCTAATTGGACAAGATTAATTGTAGGGAGGACGATTATGACCTAAATATTCTTCCAATGACACAAAAACACCTATTGGATGCACAAGATTGGTTAGAAACCCTAATTTGACAAGAATAAGCCTAGGGAGGACGAAAATGACCTAATATGTCATCCAATGACACAAAACACCAATTGGATGCACAAGATTGGTTAGAAACCATAATTGGACAAGAATTAGCCTAGGGTGGACGAAAATGACCTAATTGTTCATCCAATGACACAAAAACACCTATTGGATGCACAAGATTGGTTAGAAACCCTAATTGGACAAGAATTAGCCTAGGGAGGACGAAAATGACCTAAATGTTCATCCAATGACACAAAAAACCTATTGGATGCACAAGATTGGTTAAAAACCCTAATTGGACAAGAATTAGCCTAGGGAGGACGAAAATGACCTAAATGTTCATCCAATGACACAAAAACACCTAATGGATACACAAGATTGGTTAAAAACCCTAATTGGACAAGAATTAGCCTAAGGAGGACGAAAATGACCTAATTGTTCATCCAATGACACAAACACACCTATTGGATGCACAAGATTGGTTAGAAACCCTAATTGGACAAGATTAAGTGTAGGGAGGACGAAAATGACCTAAATGTTCAACCAATGACACAAAAACACCAATTGGATGCACAAGATTGGTTAGAAACCCTAATTGGACAAGATAAAGTGTAGGGAGAGCGAAAATAACCTAAATGTTCATCCAATGACACAAGACACCTATTGGATGCACCAGATTGGTTAAACACCCTAATTGGACAAGATTAAGTGTAGGGAGGACGAAAATGACCTAAATATTCATCCAATGACACAAAACATCTATTGGATGCACAAGATAGGTTAGAAACCCTAATTGGACAAGATAAAGTGTAGGGAGGCCGAAAATGACCTAAATGTTCATCCAATGACACAAGACACCTATTGGATGCACCAGATTGGTTAAACACCCTAATTGGACAAGATTAAGTGTAGGGAGGACGAAAATGACCTAAATATTCATCTAATGACACAAAACACCTATTGGATGCACAAGATTGGTTAAAAACCCTAATTGGACAAGATTAAATGTAGGGAGGACGAAAATGACATAAATGTTCATCCAATGACACAAAACAGTTATTGGATGCACAAGATTGTTTAAAAACCCTAATTGGATAAGAATTAGCCTAGGGAGGACGAAAATGACCTAATTGTTCATCCAATGACACAAAAACACCAATTGGATGCACAAGATTAGTTAGAAACCCTAATTGGACAAGATAAAGTGTAGGGAGAGCGAAAATGACCTAAATGTTCATCCAATGACACAAAACACCTATTGGATTCACAAGATTGGTTAAAAACCCAGATTGGACAAGAATTATCATAGGGAGGACGAAAATGACCTAATTGTTCATCCAATGATACAAGACACCTATTGGATGCACCAGACTGGTTAAACACCCTAATTGGACAAGATTAACTGTTGGGAGGACGAAAATGATCTAAAAATTCATCTAATGACACAAAACACCTATTGGATGCACAAGATTGGTTAAAAACCCTAATTGGACAAGATTAAATGTAGGGAGGACGAAAATGACATAAATGTTCATCCAATGACACAAAACAGTTATTGGATGCACAAGATTGTTTAAAAACCCTAATTGGATAAGAATTAGCCTAGGGAGGACGAAAATTACCTAATTGTTCATCCAATGACACAAAAACACCAATTGGATGCACAAGATTGGTTAGAAACCCTAATTGGACAACATAAAGTGTAGGGAGAGCGAAAATGACCTAAATGTTCATCCAATGACACAAAACACCTATTGGATGCACAAGATTGGTTAAAAACCCTAATTGGACAAGAATTATCATAGGGAGGACGAAAATGACCTAATTGTTCATCCAATGACACAAGACACCTATTGGATGCACCAGATTGGTTAAACACCCTACTTTGACAAGATTAAGTGTAGGGAGGACGAAAATGACCTAAATATTCATCTAATGACACAAAACACCTTTTGGATGCACAAGATTGGTTAAAAACCCTAATTGGACAAGAATTAGCCTAGGGAGGACGAAAATGACCAAATTGTTCATCCAATGACACAAAAACACCAATTGGAAGCACAAGATTGGTTAGAAACCCTAATTGGACAAGATAAAGTGTAGGGGGAGCGAAAATGACCTAAATGTTCATCCAATGACACAAGACACCTATTGGATGCACCAGATTGGTTAAACACCCTAATTGGACAAGATTAAGTGTAGGGAGGACGAAAATGACCTAAATGTTCATCCAATGACACAAAACACCTATTGGATGCACAAGATTGGTTAGAAACCCTAATTGGACAAGATAAAGTGTAGGGAGGCCGAAAATGACCTAAATGTTCATCCAATGACACAAGACACCTATTGGATGCACCAGATTGGTTAAACACCCTAACTGGACAAGATTAAGTGTAGGGAGGACGAAAATGGCCTAAATATTCATCGAATGACACAAAACACCTATTGGATGCACAAGATTCGTTAAAAACCGTAATTGGACAAGATTAAATGTAGGGAGGACGAAAATGACATAAATGTTCATCCAATGACACAAAACAGTTATTGGATGCACAAGATTGTTTAAAAACCCTAATTGGATAAGAATTAGCCTAGGGAGGACGAAAATGACCTAATTGTTCATCCAATGACACAAAAACACCAATTGGATGCACAAGAATTGTTAGAAACCCTAATTGGACAAGATAGAGTGTAGGGAGGACGAAAATAACCTAAGTGTTCATCCAATGACACAAAACACCTATTGGATGCACAAGATTGGTTTAAAACCCTAATTGGACAAGAATTAGCCTAGGGAGGACGAAAATGACCTAATTGTTCATCCAATGACACAAAAACACCAATTGGATGCACAAGAATGGTTAGAAACCCTAATTGGACAAGATAAAGTGTAGGGAGAGCGAAAATGACCTAAATGTTAATCCAATGACACAAAACACCTATTGGATGCACAAGATTAGTTAGAAACCCTAATTGGACAAGATTAAGTGTAGGGAGGACGAAAATGACCTAAATGTTCAACCAATGACACAAAAACACCAATTGGATGCACAAGATTGGTTAGAAATCCTAATTGGACAAGATAAAGTGTAGGGAGAGCGAAAATGACCTAAATGTTCATCCAATGACACAAGACACCTATTGGATGCACCAGATTGGTTAAACACCCTAATTGGACAGGATTAAGTGTAGGGAGGACGAAAATGACCTAAATGTTCAACCACTGACACAAAACAGTTATTGGATGCACAAGATTGTTTAAAAACCCTAATTGGATAAGAATTAGCCTAGGGAGGACGAAAATGACCTAATTATTCATCCAATGACACAAAAACACCAATTGGATGCACAAGAATTGTTAGAAACCCTAATTGGACAAGATAAAGTGTAGGGAGGACGAAAATAACCTAAGTGTTCATCCAATGACACAAAACACCTATTGGATGCACAAGATTGGTTAAAAACCCTAATTGGACAAGAATTAGCGTAGGGAGGACGAAAATGACCTAATTGTTCATCCAATGACACAAAAACACCAATTGGATGCACAAGAATGGTTAGAAACCCTAATTGGACAAGATAAAGTGTAGGGAGAGCGAAAATGACCTAAATGTTCATCCAATGACACAAGACACCTATTGGATGCACCAGATTGGTTAAACACCCTAATTGGACAGGATTAAGTGTAGGGAGGACGAAAATGACCTAAATGTTCAACCAATGACACAAAAACACCAATTGGATGCACAAGATTGGTTAGAAACCCTAATTGGACAAGATAAAGTGTAGGGAGAGCGAAAATGACCTAAATGTTCATCCAATGACACAAGACACCTATTGGATGCACCAGATTGGTTAAACACCCTAATTGGACAAGATTAAGTGTAGGGAGGACGAAAATGACCTAAATGTTCATCCAATGACACAAAACACCTTTTGGATGCACAAGATTGGTTAAAAGCCCTAATTGGACAAGAATTATCATTGGGAGGACGAAAATGACCTAATTGTTCATCCAATGATACAAGACACCTATTGGATGCACCAGATTGGTTAAACACCCTAATTGGACAAGATTAAGTGTAGGGAGGACGAAAATGACCTAAATATTCATCTAATGACACAAAACACCTATTGGATGCACAAGATTGGTTAAAAACCCTAATAGGACAAGAATTGTCCTAGGGAGGACGAAAATGACCTAATTGTTCATCCAATGACACAAAAACACCAATTGGATGCACAAGATTGGTTAGAAACCCTAATTGAACAAGATAAAGTGTAGGTAGGACGAAAATGACCTAAATGTTCATCCAATGACACAAGACACCTATTGGATGCACCAGATTGGTTAAAAACCCTAATTGGACAAGATTAAATGTAGGGAGGACGAAAATGACATAAATGTTCATCCAATGACACAAAACAGTTATTGGATGCACAAGATTGTTTAAAAACCCTAATTGGATAAGAATTAGCCTAGGGAGGACGAAAATGACCTAATTGTTCATCCAATGACACAAAAACACCAATTGGATGCACAAGATTGGTTAGAAACCCTAATTGGACAAGATAAAGTGTAGGGAGAGCGAAAATGACCTAAATGTTCATCCAATGACACTAAACACCTATTGGATGCACAAGATTGGTTAAAAACCCTAACTGGACAAGAATTATCATAGGGAGGAGGAAAATGACCTAATTGTTCATCCAATGACACAAAACACCTATTGGATGCACAAGATTGGTTAGAAACCCTAACTGGACAAGATAGAGTGTAGGGAGGCCGAAAATGTCCTAAATGTTCATCCAATGACACAAGACACCTATTGGATGCACCAGATTGGTTAAACACCCTAACTGGACAAGATTAAGTGTAGGGAGGACGAAAATGACCTAAATATTCATCTAATGACACAAAACACCTATTGGATGCACAAGATTGGTTAAAAACCCTAATTGGACAAGATTAAATGTAGGGAGGACGAAAATGACATAAATATTCATCCAATGACACAAAACAGTTATTGGATGCACAAGATTGTTTAAAAACCCTAATTGGATAAGAATTAGCCTAGGGAGGACGAAAATGACCTAATTGTTCATCCAATGACACAAAAACACCAATTGGATGCACAAGATTGGTTAGAAACCCTAATTGGACAACATAAAGTGTAGGGAGAGCGAAAATGACCTAAATGTTCATCCAATGACACAAGACACCTATTGGATGCACCAGATTGGTTAAACACCCTAATTGGACAAGATTAAGTGTAGGGAGGACGAAAATGACCTAAATATTCATCTAATGACACAAAACACCTATTGGATGCACAAGATTGGTTAAAAACCCTAATTGGACAAGATTAAATGTAGGGAGGAGGAAAATGACATAAATGTTCATCCAATGACACAAAACAGTTATTGGATGCACAAGATTGTTTCAAAACCCTAATTGGATAAGAATTAGCCTAGGGAGGACGAAAATGACCTAATTGTTCATCCAATGACACAAAAACACCAATTGGATGCACAAGATTGGTTAGAAACCCTAATTGGACAAGATAAAGTGTAGGGAGAGCGAAAATGACCTAAATGTTCATCCAATGACACAAGACACCTATTGGATGCACCAGATTGGTTAAACACCCTAATTGGACAAGATTAAGTGTAGGGAGGACGAAAATGACCTAAATGTTCATCCAATGACACAAAACACCTTTTGGATGCACAAGATTGGTTAAAAGCCCTAATTGGACAAGAATTATCATTGGGAGGACGAAAATGACCTAATTGTTCATCCAATGATACAAGACACCTATTGGATGCACCAGATTGGTTAAACACCCTAATTGGACAAGATTAAGTGTAGGGAGGACGAAAATGACCTAAATATTCATCTAATGACACAAAACACCTATTGGATGCACAAGATTGGTTAGAAACCCTAATTGGACAAGATAAAGTGTAGGGAGAGCGAAAATGACCTAAATGTTCATCCAATGACACAAGACACCTATTGGATGCACCAGATTGGTTAAACACCCTAATTGGACAAGATTAAGGGTAGGGAGGACGAAAATGACCTAAATGTTCATCCAATGACACAAAACACCTATTGGATGCACAAGATTGGTTAGAAACCCTAATTGGACAAGATAAAGTGTAGGGAGGCCGAAAATGACCTAAATGTTCATCCAATGACACAAGACACCTATTGGATGCACCAGATTGGTTAAACACCCTAATTGGAAAAGATTAAGTGTAGGGAGGACGAAAATGACCTAAATATTCATCTAATGACACAAAACACCTATTGGATGCACAAGATTGGTTAAAAACCCTAATTGGACAAGATTAAATGTAGGGAGGACGAAAATGACATAAATGTTCATCCAATGACACAAAACAGTTATTGGATGCACAAGATTGTTTCAAAACCCTAATTGGATAAGAATTAGCCTAGGGAGGACGAAAATGACCTAATTGTTCATCCAATGACACAAACACACCAATTGGATGCACAAGATTGGTTAGAAACCCTAATTGGACAAGATAAAGTGTAGGGAGAGCGAAAATGACCTAAATGTTCATCCAATGACACAAGACACCTATTGGATGCACCAGATTGGTTAAACACCCTAATTGGACAAGTTTAAGTGTAGGGAAGACGAAAATGACCTAAATGTTCATCCAATGACACAAAACACCTATTGGATGCACAAGATTGGTTAAAAACCCTAATTGGACAAGATTTATCATAGGGAGGACGAAAATGACCTAATTGTTCATCCAATGACACAAAAACACCCATTGGATGCACAAGAATTGTTAGAAACCGTAATTGGACAAGATAAAGTGTAGGGAGGACGAAAATGACCTAAGTGTTCATCCAATGACACAAAACACCTATTGGATGCACAAGATTGGTTAAAAACCCTAATTGGACAAGAATTAGCCTAGGGAGGACGAAAATGACCTAATTGTTCATCCAATGACACAAAAACACCTATCGGATGTACAAGATTGGTTAGAAACCCTAATTGAACAAGATTAAGTGTAGGGAGGACGAAAATAACCTAAATGTTCATCCAATGACACAAAACACCTATTGGATGCACAAGATTGGTTAAAAACCCTAATTGGACAAGAATTATCATAGGGAGGACGAAAATGACCTAATTGTTCATCCAATGACACAAAAACACCAATTGGATGCACAAGATTTGTTAGAAACCCTAATTGGACAAGATAAAGTGTAGGGAGGACGAAAATGACCAAAGTGTTCATCCAATGACACAAAACACCTATTGGATGCACAAGATTGGTTAAAAACCCTAATTGGACAAGAATTAGCCTAGGGAGGACGAAAATGACCTAATTGTTCATCCAATGACACAAAAACACCAATTGGATGCACAAGATTGGTTAGAAACCCTAATTGGACAAGATAAAGTGTAGGGAGAGCGAAAATGACCTAAATGTTCATCCAATGACACAAAACACCTATTGGATGCACAAGATTGGTTAAAAACCCTAACTGGACAAGAATTATCATAGGGAGGACGAAAATGACCTAATTGTTCATCCAATGACACAAAACACCTATTGGATGCACAAGATTGGTTAGAAACCCTAATTGGACAAGATAGAGTGTAGGGAGGCCGAAAATGTCCTAAATGTTCATCCAATGACACAAGACACCTATTGGATGCACCAGATTGGTTAAACACCCTAACTGGACAAGATTAAGTGTAGGGAGGACGAAAATGACCTAAATATTCATCTAATGACACAAAACACCTATTGGATGCACAAGATTGGTTAAAAACCCTAATTGGACAAGATTAAATGTAGGGAGGACGAAAATGACATAAATGTTCATCCAATGACACAAAACAGTTATTGGATGCACAAGATTGTTTAAAAACCCTAATTGGATAAGAATTAGCCTAGGGAGGACGAAAATGACCAAATTGTTCATCCAATGACACAAAAACACCAATTGGAAGCACTAGATTGGTTAGAAACCCTAATTGGACAAGATAAAGTGTAGGGAGAGCGAAAATGACCTAAATGTTCATCCAATGAGACAAGACACCTATTGGATGCACCAGATTGGTTAAACACCCTAATTGGACAAGATTAAGTGTAGGGAGGACGAAAATGACCTAAATGTTCATCCAATGACACAAAATACCTATTGGATGCACAAGATTGGTTAGAAACCCTAATTGGACAAGATAAAGTGTAGGGAGGCCGAAAATGACCTAAATGTTCATCCAATGACACAAGACACCTATTGGATGCACCAGATTGGTTAAACACCCTAATTGGACAAGATTAAGTGTACGGAGGACGAAAATGACCTAAATATTCATCTAATGACACAAAACACCTATTGGATGCACAAGATTGGTTAAAAACCCTAATTGGACAAGATTAAATGTAGGGAGGACGAAAATGACATAAATGTTCATCCAATGACACAAAACAATTATTGGATGCACAAGATTGTTTAAAAACCCTAATTGGATAAGAATTAGCCTAGGGAGGACGAAAATGACCTAATTGTTCATCCAATGACACAAAAACACCAATTGGATGCACAAGATTGGTTAGAAACCCTAATTGGACAACATAAAGTGTAGGGAGAGCGAAAATGACCTAAATGTTCATCCAATGACACAAAACACCTATTGGATGCACAATATTGGTTAAAAACCCTAATTGGACAAGAATTAGCTTATAGAGGACGAAAATGACCTAATTGTTCATCCAATGACACAAACACACCTATTGGATGCACAAGATTGGTTAGAAACCCAAATTGGACAAGATTAAGTGTAGGGAGGACGAAAATGACCTAAATGTTCAACCAATGACACAAAAACACCAATTGGATGCACAAGATTGGTTAGAAACCCTAATTGGACAAGATAAAGTGTAGGGAGAGCGAAAATGACCTAAATGTTCATCCAATGACACAAGACACCTATTGGATGCACCAGATTGGTTAAACACCCTAATTGGACAAGATTAAGTGTAGGGAGGACGAAAATGACCTAAATGTTCATCCAATGACACAAAACACCTTTTGGATGCACAAGATTGGTTAAAAACCATAATTGGACAAGAATTATCATAGGGAGGACGAAAATGACCTAATTGTCCATCCAATGACACAAAAACACCAATTGGATGCACAAGAATTGTTAGAAACCCTAATTGGACAAGATTAAGTGTAGGGAGGACGAAAATGACCTAAGTGTTCATCCAATGACACAAAACACCTATTGGATGCACAAGATTGGTTAGAAACCCTAATTGGACAAGATAAAGTGTAGGGAGGCCGAAAATGACCTAAATGTTCATCCAATGACACAAGACACCTATTGGATGCACCAGATTGGTTAAACACCCTAATTGGACAAGATTAAGTATAGGGAGGACGAAAATGACCTAAATGTTCATCCAATGACACAAAACAATTATTGGATGCACAAGATTGGTTAGAAACCCTAATTGGACAAGATAAAGTGTAGGGAGGCCGAAAATGACCTAAATGTTCATCCAATGACACAAGACACCTATTGGATGCACCAGATTGGTTAAACACCCTAACTGGACAAGATTAAGTGTAGGGAGGACGAAAATGACTTAAATATTCATCTAATGACACAAAACACCTATTGGATGCACAAGATTGGTTAAAAACCCTAATTGGACAAGATTAAATGTAGGGAGGACGAAAATGACATAAATGTTCATCCAATGACACAAAACAGTTATTGGATGCACAAGATTGTTTAAAAACCCTAATTGGATAAGAATTAGCCTAGGGAGGACGAAAATGACCTAATTGCTCATCCAATGACACAAAAACACCAATTGGATGCACAAGAATTGTTAGAAACCCTAATTGGACAAGATAGAGTGTAGGGAGGACGAAAATAACCTAAGTGTTCATCCAATGACACAAAACACCTATTGGATGCACAAGATTGGTTTAAAACCCTAATTGGACAAGAATTAGCCTAGGGAGGACGAAAATGACCTAATTGTTCATCCAATGACACAAAAACACCAATTGGATGCACAAGAATGGTTAGAAACCCTAATTGGACAAGATAAAGTGTAGGGAGAGCGAAAATGACCTAAATGTTAATCCAATGACACAAAACACCTATTGGATGCACAAGATTAGTTAGAAACCCTAATTGGACAAGATTAAGTGTAGGGAGGACGAAAATGACCTAAATGTTCAACCAATGACACAAAAACACCAATTGGATGCACAAGATTGGTTAGAAATCCTAATTGGACAAGATAAAGTGTAGGGAGAGCGAAAATGACCTAAATGTTCATCCAATGACACAAGACACCTATTGGATGCACCAGATTGGTTAAACACCCTAATTGGACAGGATTAAGTGTAGGGAGGACGAAAATGACCTAAATGTTCAACCAATGACACAAAACAGTTATTGGATGCACAAGATTGTTTAAAAACCCTAATTGGATAAGAATTAGCCTAGGGAGGACGAAAATGACCTAATTATTCATCCAATGACACAAAACACCTATTGGATGCACAAGATTGGTTAAAAACCCTAATTGGACAAGATTAAATGTAGGGAGGACGAAAATGACATAAATGTTCATCCAATGACACAAAACAGTTATTGGATGCACAAGATTGTTTAAAAACCCTAATTGGATAAGAATTAGCCTAGGGAGGACGAAAATGACCTAATTGTTCATCCAATGACACAAAAACACCAATTGGATGCACAAGAATTGTTAGAAACCCTAATTGGACAAGATAAAGTGTAGGGAGGACGAAAATAACCTAAGTGTTCATCCAATGACACAAAACACCTATTGGATGCACAAGATTGGTTAAAAACCCTAATTGGACAAGAATTATCCTAGGGAGGACGAAAATGACCTAATTGTTCATCCAATGACACAAAAACACCAATCGGATGCACAAGATTGGTTAGAAAACCTAATTGAACCAGATTAAGTGTAGGGAGGACGAAAATGACCTAAATGTTCATCCAATGACACAAAACACCTATTGGATGCACAAGATTAGTTAGAAACCCTAATTGGACAAGATTAACTGTAGGGAGGACGAAAATGACATAAATGTTCATCCAATGACACAAAACAGTTATTGGATGCACAAGATTGTTTAAAAACCCTAATTGGATAAGAATTAGCCTAGGGAGGACGAAAATTACCTAATTGTTCATCCAATGACACAAAAACACCAATTGGATGCACAAGATTGGTTAGAAACCCTAATTGGACAACATAAAGTGTAGGGAGAGCGAAAATGACCTAAATGTTCATCCAATGACACAAAACACCTATTGGATGCACAAGATTGGTTAAAAACCCTAATTGGACAAGAATTATCATAGGGAGGACGAAAATGACCTAATTGTTCATCCAATGATACAAGACACCTAGTGGATGCACCTGATTGGTTAAACACCCTAATTGGACAAGATTAAGTGTAGAGAGGACGAAAATAACCTAAATATTCATCTAATGACACAAAACACCTATTGGATGCACAAGATTGGTTAAAAACCCTAATTCGACAAGATTAAATGTAGGGAGGACGAAAATGACATAAATGTTCATCCAATAACACAAGACACCTATTGGATGCACCAGATTGGTTAAACACCCTAATTGGACAAGATTAAGTATAGGGAGGACGAAAATGACCTAAATGTTCATCCAATGACACAAAACACCTATTGGATACACAAGATTGGTTAAAAATCCTAATTGGACAAGAATTATCATAGGGAGGACGAAAATGACCTAATTGTTCATCCAATGACACAAAAACACCAATTGGATGCACAAGAATTGTTAGAAACCCTAATTGGACAACATAAAGTGTAGGGAGGACGAAAATGACCTAAGTGTTCATCCAATGACACAAAACACCTATTGGATGCACAAGATTGGTTAAAAACCCTAATTGGACAAGAATTAGCCTAGGGAGGACGAAAATGACCTAATTGTTCATCCAATGACACAAAAACACCTATCGGATGCGCAAGATTGGTTAGAAACCCTAATTGAAGAAGATTAAGTGTAGGGAGGACGAAAATGACCTAAATGTTCATCCAATGACACAAAACACCTATTGGATGCACAAGATTAGTTAAAAACCCTAATTGGACAAGATTAAGTTTAGGGAGGACGAAAATGACCTAAATATTCATAAAATGACACAAAACACGTATTGGATGCACAATATTGGTTAAAAACCCTAATTGGACAAGAATTAGCCTAGGGAGGACGAAAATGACCGAATTGTTCATCTAATGACACAAACACACCTATTGGATGCACAAGATTGGTTAGAAACCCTAATTGGACAAGATTAAGTGTAGGGAGGACGAAAATGACCTAAATGTTCAACCAATGACACAAAAACACCAATTGGATGCACAAGATTGGTTATAAACCCTAATTGGACAAGATAAAGTGTAGGGAGAGCGAGAATGACCTAAATGTTCATCCAATGACACAAGACACCTATTGGATGCACCAGATTGGTTAAACACCCTAATTGGACAAGATTAAGTGTAGGGAGGAAGAAAATGACCTAAATGTTCATCCAATGACACAAAACACCTATTGGATGCACAAGATTGGTTAAAAACCCTAATTGGACAAGAATTAGCCTAGGGAGGACGAAAATGACCTAATTGTTCATCCAATGACACAAAAACACCAATTGGATGCACAAGATTGGTTAGAAACCCTAATTGGATAAGATAAAGTGTAGGGAGAGCGAAAATAACCTAAATGTTCATCCAATGACACAAAACACCTATTGGATGCACAAGATTGGTTAAAAACCCTAATTGGACAAGAATTATCATAGGGAGGACGAAAATGACCTAATTGTTCATCCAATGACACAAAACACCTATTGGATGCACAAGATTGGTTAGAAACCCTAATTGGAAAAGATAGAGTGTAGGGAGGCCGAAAATGACCTAAATTTTCATCCAATGACACAAGACACCTATTGGATGCACCAGATTGGTTAAACACCCTAACTGGACAAGATTAAGTGTAGGGAGGACGAAAATGACCTAAATATTCATCTAATGACACAAAACACCTATTGGATGCACAAGATTGGATAAAAACCCTAATTGGACAAGATTAAATGTAGGGAGGACGAAAATGACATAAATGTTCATCCAATGACACAAAACAGTTATTGGATGCACAAGATTGTTTAAAAACCCTAATCGGATAAGAATTAGCCTAGGGAGGACGAAAATGACCTAATTGTTCATCCAATGACACAAAAACACCAATTGGATGCACAAGATTGGTTAGAAACCCTAATTGGACAAGACAAAGTGTAGGGAGGACGAAAATGACCTAAGTGTTCATCCAATGACACAAAACACCTTTTGGATGCACAAGATTGGTTAAAAACCCTAACTGGACAAGAATTATCATAGGGAGGACGAAAATGACCTAATTGTTCAACCAATGACACAAAACACCTATTGGATGCACAAGATTGGTTAGAAACCCTAATTGGACAAGATAGAGTGTAGGGAGGCCGAAAATGTCCTAAATGTTCATCCAATGACACAAGACACCTATTGGATGCACCAGATTGGTTAAACACCCTAACTGGACAAGATTAAGTGTAGGGAGGACGAAAATGACCTAAATATTCATCTAATGACACAAAACACCTATTGGATGCACAAGATTGGTTAAAAACCCTAATTGGACAAGATTAAATGTAGGGAGGACGAAAATGACATAAATATTCATCCAATGACACAAAACACTTATTGGATGCACAAGATTGTTTAAAAACCCTAATTGGATAAGAATTAGCCTAGGGAGGACGAAAATGACCTAATTGTTCATCCAATGACACAAAAACACCAATTGGATGCACAAGATTGGTTAGAAACCCTAATTGGACAAGATATAGTGTAGGGAGAGCGAAAATGACTTAAATGTTCATCCAATGACACAAGACACCTATTGGATGCACCAGATTGGTTAAACACCCTAATTGGACAAGATTAAGTGTAGGGAGGACGAAAATGACCTAAATGTTCATCCAATGACACAAAACACCTATTGGATGCACAAGATTGGTTAAAAACCCTAATTGGACAAGAATTATCATAGGGAGGATGAAAATGACCTAATTGTTCATCCAATGACACAAAAACACCAATTGGATGCACAAGAATTGTTAGAAACCCTAATTGGAAAAGATAAAGTGTAGGGAGGACGAAAATGACCTAAGTGTTCATCCAATGACACAAAACACCTATTGGATGCACAAGATTGGTTAAAAACCCTAATTGGACAAGATTAAATGTAGGGAGGACGAAAATGACATAAATGTTCATCCAATAACACAAAACAGTTATTGGATGCACAAGATTGTTTAAAAACCCTAATTGGATAAGAATTAGCCTAGGGAGGACGAAAATGACCTAATTGTTCATCCAATGACACAAAAACACCAATTGGATGCACAAGAATTGTTAGAAACCCTAATTGGACAAGATAAAGTGTAGGGAGGACGAAAATAACCTAAGTGTTCATCCAATGACACAAAACACCTATTGGATGCACAAGATTGGTTAAAAACCCTAATTGGACAAGAATTAGCCTAGGGAGGACGAAAATGACCTAATTGTTCATCCAATGACACAAAAACACCTATCGGATGCACAAGATTGGTTAGAAACCCTAATTGAACAAGATTAAGTGTAGGGAGGACGAAAATGACCTAAATGTTCATCCGATGACACAAAACACATATTGGATGCACAAGATTAGTTAAAAACCCTAATTGGACAAGATTAAGTGTAGCGAGGACGAAAATGACCTAAATATTCATAAAATGACACAAAACACCTATTGGATGCACAATATTTTTTAAAAACCCTAATTGGACAAGAATTAGCCTAGGGAGGACGAAAATGACCTAATTGTTCATCCAATGACACAAACACACCTATTGGATGCACAAGATTGGTTAGAAACCCTAATTGGACAAGATTAAGTGTAGGGAGGACGAAAATGACCTAAATATTCATCCAATGACACAAGACACCTTTTGGATGCACCAGATTGGTTAAACACCCTAATTGGACAAGATTAAGTGTAGGGAGGACAAAAATGACCTAAATGTTCATCCAATGACACAAAACACCTATTGGATGCACAAGATTGGTTAGAAACCCTAATTGGACAAGATAAAGTGTAGGGAGGCCGAAAATGACCTAAATGTTCATCCAATGACACAAGACACCTATTGGATGCACCAGATTGGTTAAACACCCTAATTGGACAAGATTAAGTGTACGGAGGACAAAAATGACCTAAATATTCATCTAATGACACAAAACACCTATTGGATGCACAAGATTGGTTAAAAACCCTAATTGGACAAGATTAAATGTAGGGAGGACGAAAATGACATAAATGTTCATCCAATGACACAAAACAGTTATTGGATGCACAAGATTGTTTAAAAACCCTAATTGGATAACAATTAGCCTTGGGAGGACGAAAATGACCTAATTGTTCATCCAATGACACAAAAACACCAATTGGATGCACAAGATTGGTTAGAAACCCTAATTGAACAAGATTAAGTGTAGGGAGGACGAAAATGACCTAAATGTTCATCCAATGACACAAAACACCTATTGGATGCACAAGATTGGTTAAAAACCCTAATTGGACAAGAATTATCATAGGGAGGATGAAAATGACCTAATTGTTCATCCAATGACACAAAAACACCTATCGGATGCACAAGATTGGTTAGAAACCCTAATTGAACAAGATTAAGTGTAGGGAGGACGAAAATGACCTAAATGTTCATCCAATGACACAAAACACCTATTGGATGCACAAGATTAGTTAAAAACCCTAATTGGACAAGATTAAGTTTAGGGAGGACGAAAATGACCTAAATATTCATAAAATGACACAAAACACCTATTGGATCCACAATATTGGTTAAAAACCCTAATTGGACAAGAATTAGCCTAGGGAGGACGAAAATGACCTAATTGTTCATCCAATGACACAAACACACCTATTGGATGCACAAGATTGGTTAGAAACCCTAATTGGACAAGATTAAGTGTAGGGAGGACGAAAATGACCTAAATGTTCAACCAATGACACAAAAACACCAATTGGATGCACAAGATTGGTTAGAAACCCTAATTGGACAAGATAAAGTGTAGGGAGAGCGAAAATGACCTAAATGTTCATCCAATGACACAAGACACCTATTGGATGCACCAGATTGGTTAAACACCCTAATTGGACAAGATTAAGTGTAGGGAGGACGAAAATGACCTAAATGTTCATCCAATGACACAAAACACCTTTTGGATGCACAAGATTGGTTAAAAGCCCTAATTGGACAAGAATTATCATTGGGAGGACGAAAATGACCTAATTGTTCATCCAATGATACAAGACACCTATTGGATGCACCAGATTGGTTAAACACCCTAATTGGACAAGATTAAGTGTAGGGAGGACGAAAATGACCTAAATATTCATCTAATGACACAAAACACCTATTGGATGCACAAGATTGTTTAAAAACCCTAATTGGATAAGAATTATCCTAGGGAGGACGAAAATGACCTAATTGTTCATCCAATGACACAAAAACACCAATTGGATGCACAAGATTGGTTAGAAACCCTAATTGGACAAGATAAAGTGTAGGGAGAGCGAAAATGACCTAAATGTTCATCCAATGACACAAAACACCTATTGGATGCACATGATTGGTTAAAAACCCTAATTGGACAAGAATTATCATAGGGAGGACGAAAATGACCTAATTGTTCATCCAATGATACAAGACACCTATTGGATGCACCAGATTGGTTAAAAACCCTAATTGGACAAGATTAAATGTAGGGAGGACGAAAATGACATAAATGTTCATCCAATGACACAAAACAGTTATTGGATGCACAAGATTGTTTAAAAACCCTAATTGGATAAGAATTATCCTAGGGAGGACGAAAATGACCTAATTGTTCATCCAATGACACAAAAACACCAATTGGATGCACAAGATTGGTTAGAAACCCTAATTGGACAAGATAAAGTGTAGGGAGGGCGAAAATGACCTAAATGTTCATCCAATGACACAAGACACCTATTGGATGCACCAGATTGGTTAAACACCCTAATTGGACAAGATTAAGTGTAGGGAGGACGAAAATGACCTAAATATTCATCTAATGACACAAAACACCTATTGGATGCACAAGATTGGTTAAAAACCCTAATTGGACAAGATTAAATGTAGGGAGGACGAAAATGACATAAATGTTCATCCAATGAAACAAAACAGTTAGTGGATGCACAAGATTGTTTAAAAACCCTAATTGGATAAGAATTAGCCTAGGGAGGACGAAAATGACCTAATTGTTCATCCAATGACACAAACACACCTATTGGAGGCACAAGATTGGTTAGAAACCCTAATTGGACAAGATAAAGTGTAGGGAGGCCGAAAATGACCTAAATGTTCATCCAATGACACAAGACACCTATTGGATGCACCAGATTGGTTAAACACCCTAATTGGACAAGATTAAGTGTAGGGAGGACGAAAATGACCTAAATGTTCAACCAATGACACAAAAACACAATTTGGATGCACAAGATTGGTTAGAAACCCTAATTGGACAAGATAAAGTGTAGGGAGAGCGAAAATGACCTAAATGTTCATCCAATGACACAAGACACCTATTGGATGCACCAGATTGGTTAAACACCCTAATTGGACAAGACTAAGTGTAGGGAGGACGAAAATGACCTAAATGTTCATCCAATGACACAAAACACCTATTGGATGCACAACATTGGTTAGAAACCCTAATTGGACAAGATAAAGTGTAGGGAGGCCGAAAATGACCTAAATGTTCATCCAATGACACAAGACACCTATTGGATGCACCAGATTGGTTAAACACCCTAATTGGACAAGATTAAGTGTAGGGAGGACGAAAATGACCTAAATATTCATCTAATGACACAAAACACCTATTGGATGCACAAGATTGGTTAAAAACCCTAATTGGACAAGATTAAATGTAGGGAGGACGAAAATGACATAAATATTCATCCAATGACACAAAACAGTTATTGGATGCACAAGATTGTTTAAAAACCCTAATTGGATAAGAATTAGCCTAGGGAGGACGAAAATGACCTAATTGTTCATCCAATGACACAAAAACACCAATTGGATGCACAAGATTGGTTAGAAACCCTAATTGGACAAGATAAAGTGTAGGGAGAGCGAAAATGACCTAAATGTTCATCCAATGACACAAAACACCTATTGGATGCACAAGATTGGTTAAAAACCCTAACTGGACAAGAATTATCATAGGGAGGACGAAAATGACCTAATTGTTCATCCAATGACACAAAACACCTATTGGATGCACCAGATTGGTTAAACACCCTAATTGGACAAGATTAAGTGTAGGGAGGACGAAAATGACCTAAATATTCATCTAATGACACAAGACAGTTATTGGATGCACAAGATTGTTTAAAAACCCTAATTGGATAAGAGTTAGCCTAGGGAGGACGAAAATGACCAAATTGTTCATCCAATGACACGAAAACACCAATTGGAAGAACAAGATTGGTTAGAAACCCTAATTGGACAAGATAAAGTGTAGGGAGAGCGAAAATGACCTAAATGTTCATCCAATGACACAAAACACCTATTGGATGCACAAGATTGGTTAAAAACCCTAATTGGACAAGAATTATAATAGGGAGGAAGAAAATGACCTAATTTTCCATCCAATGACACAAGACACCTATTGGATGCACCAGATTGGTTAAACACCCTAATTGGACAAGATTAAGTGTAGGGAGGACGAAAATGACCTAAATGTTCATCCAATGACACAAAACACCTATTGGATGCACAAGATTGGTTAGAAACCCTAATTGGACAAGATAAAGTGTAGGGAGGCCGATTATGACCTAAATGTTCATCCAATGACACAACACACCTATTGGATGCACCAGATTGGTTAAACACCCTAATTGGACAAGATTAAGTGTAGGGAGGACGAAAATGACCTAAATATTCATCTAATGACACAAAACACCTATTGGATGCACAAGATTGGTTAAAAACCCTAATTGGACAAGATTAAATGTAGGGAGGACGAAAATGACATAAATGTTCATCCAATGACACAAAACAGTTATTGGATGCACAAGATTGTTTAAAAACCCTAATTGGATAAGAATTAGCCTAGGGAGGACGAAAATGACCTAATTGTTCATCCAATGACACAAAAACACCAATTGGATGCACAAGATTGGTTAGAAACCCTAATTGGACAAGATAAAGTGTAGGGAGAGCGAAAATGACCTAAATGTTCATCCAATGACACAAAACACCTATTGGATGCACATGATTCGTTAGAAACCCTAATTGGACAAGATAAAGTGTAGGGAGGCCGAAAATGACCTAAATGTTCATCCAATGATACAAGACACCTATTGGATGCACCAGATTGGTTAAACACCCTAATTGGACAAGATTAAGTGTAGGGAGGACGAAAATGACCTAAATATTCATCTAATGACACAAAACACCTATTGGATGCACAAGATTGGTTAAAAACCCTAATTGGACAAGATTAAATGTAGGGAGGACGAAAATGACATAAATGTTCAGCCAATGACACAAAACAGTTATTGGATGCACAAGATTGTTTAAAAACCCTAATTGGATAAGAATTAGCCTAGGGAGGACGAAAATGACCTAATTGTTCATCCAATGACACAAAAACACCAATTGGATGCACAAGATTGGTTAGAAACCCTAATTGGACAAGATAAAGTGTAGGGAGAGCGAAAATGACCTAAATGTTCATCCAATGACACAAAACACCTATTGGATGCACAAGATTGGTTAAAAACCCTAACTGGACAAGAATTATCATAGGGAGGACGAAAATGACCTAATTGTTCATCCAATGACACAAAACACCTATTGGATGCACCAGATTGGTTAAACACCCTAATTGGACAAGATTAAGTGTAGGGAGGACGAAAATGACCTAAATATTCATCTAATGACACAAAACACCTATTGGATGCACAAGATTGGTTAAAAACCCTAATTGGACCAGAGTAAATGTAGGGAGGACGAAAATGACATAAATGTTCATCCAATGACACAAAACAGTTATTGGATGCACAAGATTGTTTAAAAACCCGAATTGGATAAGAATTAGCCTAGGGAGGACGAAAATGACCTAATTGTTCATCCAATGACACAAAAACACCAATTGGATGCACATGATTGGTTAGAAACCCTAATTGGACAAGATAAAGTGTAGGGAGAGCGAAAATGACCTAAATGTTCATCCAATGACACAAGACACCTATTGGATGCACCAGATTGGTTAAACACCCTAATTGGACAAGATTAAGTGTAGGGAGGACGAAAATGACCTAAATTTTCATCCAATGACACAAAACAATTATTGGATGCACAAGATTGGTTAGAAACCCTAATTGGACAAGATAAAGCGTAGGGAGGCCGAAAATGACCTAAATGTTCATCCAATGACACAAGACACCTATTGGATGCACCAGATTGGTTAAACACCCTAACTGGACAAGATTAAGTGTAGGGAGGACGAAAATGACTTAAATATTCATCTAATGACACAAAACACCTATTGGATGCACAAGATTGGTTAAAAACCCTAATTGGACAAGATTAAATGTAGGGAGGACGAAAATGACATAAATGTTCATCCAATGACACAAAACAGTTATTGGATGCACAAGATTGTTTAAAAACCCTAATTGGATAAGAATTAGCCTAGGGAGGACGAAAATGACCTAATTGTTCATCCAATGACACAAAAACACCAATTGGATGCACAAGATAGGTTAGAAACCCTAATTGGACAAGATAAAGTGTAGGGAGGCCGAAAATGACCTAAATGTTCATCCAATGACACAAGACACCTATTGGATGCACCAGATTGGTTAAACACCCTAATTGGACAAGATTAAGTGTAGGGAGGACGAAAATGACCTAAATATTCATCTAATGACACAAAACACCTATTGGATGCACAAGATTGGTTAAAAACCCTAATTGGACAAGATTAAATGTAGGGAGGACGAAAATGACATAAATGTTCATCCAATGACACAAAACAGTTATTGGATGCACAAGATTGTTTAAAAACCCTAATTGGATAAGAATTAGCCTAGGGAGGACGAAAATGACCTAATTGTTCATCCAATGACACAAAAACACCAATTGGATGCACAAGATTAGTTAGAAACCCTAATTGGACAAGATAAAGTGTAGGGAGAGCGAAAATGACCTAAATGTTCATCCAATGACACAAAACACCTATTGGATTCACAAGATTGGTTAAAAACCCAGATTGGACAAGAATTATCATAGGGAGGACGAAAATGACCTAATTGTTCATCCAATGATACAAGACACCTATTGGATGCACCAGACTGGTTAAACACCCTAATTGGACAAGATTAACTGTTGGGAGGACGAAAATGATCTAAAAATTCATCTAATGACACAAAACACCTATTGGATGCACAAGATTGGTTAAAAACCCTAATTGGACAAGATTAAATGTAGGGAGGACGAAAATGACATAAATGTTCATCCAATGACACAAAACAGTTATTGGATGCACAAGATTGGTTAAAAACCCTAATTGGATAAGAATTATCCTAGGGAGGACGAAAATGACCTAATTGTTCATCCAATGACACAAAAACACCAATTGGATGCACAAGATTGGTTAGAAACCCTAATTGGACAAGATAAAGTGTAGGGAGAGCGAAAATGACCTAAATGTTCATCCAATGACACAAAACACCTATTGGATGCACATGATTGGTTAAAAACCCTAATTGGACAAGAATTATCATAGGGAGGACGAAAATGACCTAATTGTTCATCCAATGATACAAGACACCTATTGGATGCACCAGATTGGTTAAACACCCTAATTGGACAAGATTAAATGTAGGGAGGACGAAAATGACATAAATGTTCATCCAATGACACAAAACAGTTATTGGATGCACAAGATTGTTTAAAAACCCTAATTGGATAAGAATTAGCCTAGGGAGGACGAAAATGACCTAATTGTTCATCCAATGACACAAAAACACCAATTGGATGCACAAGAATTGTTAGAAACCCTAATTGGACAAGATAAAGTGTAGGGAGGACGAAAATAACCTAAGTGTTCATCCAATGACACAAAACACCTATTGGATGCACAAGATTGGTTTAAAACCCTAATTGGACAAGAATTAGCCTAGGGAGGACGAAAATGACCTAATTGTTCATCCAATGACACAAAAACACCAATTGGATGCACAAGAATGGTTAGAAACCCTAATTGGACAAGATAAAGTGTAGGGAGAGCGAAAATGACCTAAATGTTCATCCAATGACACAAGACACCTATTGGATGCACCAGATTGGTTAAACACCCTAATTGGACAGGATTAAGTGTAGGGAGGACGAAAATGACCTAAATGTTCAACCAATGACACAAAAACACCAATTGGATGCACAAGATTGGTTAGAAACCCTAATTGGACAAGATAAAGTGTAGGGAGAGCGAAAATGACCTAAATGTTCATCCAATGACACAAGACACCTATTGGATGCACCAGATTGGTTAAAAACCCTAATTGGACAAAATTAAATGTAGGGAGGACGAAAATGACATAAATGTTCATCCAATGACACAAAACAGTTATTGGATGCACAAGATTGTTGAAAAACCCTAATTGGATAAGAATTAGCCTAGCGAGGACGAAAATGACCTAATTGTTCATCCAATGACACAAAAACACCAATTGGATGTACAAGATTGGTTAGAAACCCTAATTGGACAAGATAAAGTGTAGGGAGAGCGAAAATGACCTAAATGTTCATCCAATGACACAAAACACCTATTGGACGCACAATATTGGTTAAAAACCCTAATTGGACAAGAATTAGCTTATGGAGGACGAAAATGACCTAATTGTTCATCCAATGACACAAACACACCTATTGGATGCACAAGATTGGTTAGAAACCCTAATTGGACAAGATTAAGTGTAGGGAGGACGAAAATGACCTAAATGTTCAACCAATGACACAAAAACACCAATTGGATGCACAAGATTGGTTAGAAACCCTAATTGGACAAGATAAAGTGTAGGGAGAGCGAAAATGACCAAAATGTTCATCCAATGACACAAGACACCTATTGGATGCACCAGATTGGTTAAACACCCTAATTGGACAAGATTAAGTGTAGGCAGGACGAAAATGACCTAAATGTTCATCCAATGACACAAAACACCTATTGGATGCTCAAGATTGGTTAAAAACCCTAATTGGACAAGAATTATCATAGGGAGGACGAAAATGACCTAATTGTTCATCCAATGACACAAAAACACCAATTGGATGCACAAGAATTGTTAGAAACCCTAATTGTACAAGATAAAGTGTAGGGAGGACGAAAATGACCTAAGTGTTCATCCAATGACACAAAACACCTATTGGATGCACAAGATTGGTTAAAAACCCTAATTGGACAAGAATTAGCCTAGGGAGGACGAAAATGACCTAATTGTTCATCCAATGACACAAAAACACCTATCGGATGCACAAGATTGGTTAGAAACCCTAATTGAACAAGATTAAGTGTAGGGAGGACGAAAATGACCTAAATGTTCATCCAATGACACAAAACACCTATTGGATGCACAAGATTGGTTACAAACCGTAATTGGATAAGAATTAGCCTAAGGAGGACGAAAATGACCTAAATGTTCATCCAATGACACAAAACACCTATTGGATGCACAAGATTGGTTAGAAACCCTAATTGGACAAGATAAATTGTAGGGAGGCCGAAAATGACCTAAATGTTCATCCAATGACACAAGACACCTATTGGATGCACCAGATTGGTTAAACACCCTAATTGGATAAGAATTAGCCTAGGGAGGATGAAAATGACCTAATTGTTCATCCAATGACACAAAAACACCAATTGGATGCACAAGATTGGTTAGAAACCCTAATTGAACAAGATAAAGTGTAGGGAGGACGAAAATGACCTAAATGTTCAACCAATGACACAAAAACACCAATTGGATGCACAAGATTGGTTAGAAACCCTAATTGGACAAGATAAAGTGTAGGGAGAGCGAAAATGACCTAAATGTTCATCCAATGACACAAGACACCTATTGGATGCACGAGATTGGTTAAACACCCTAATTGGACAAGATTAAGTGTAGGGAGGACGAAAATGACCTAAATGTTCATCCAATGACACAAAACACCTTTTGGATGCACAAGATTGGTTAAAAGCCCTAATTGGACAAGAATTATCATTGGGAGGACGAAAATGACCTAATTGTTCATCCAATGATACAAGACACCTATTGGATGCACTAGATTGGTTAAACACCCTAATTGGACAAGATTAAGTGTAGGGAGGACGAAAATGACCTAAATATTCATCTAATGACACAAAACACCTATTGGATGCACAAGATTGGTTAAAAACCCTAATTGGACAAGAATTGTCCTAGGGAGGACGAAAATGACCTAATTGTTCATCCAATGACACAAAAACACCAATTGGATGCACAAGATTGGTTAGAAACCCTAATTGAACAAGATAAAGTATAGGCAGGACGAAAATGACCTAAATGTTCATCCAATGACACAAGACACCTATTGGATGCACCAGATTGGTTAAAAACCCTAATTGGACAAGATTAAATGTAGGGAGGACGAAAATGACATAAATGTTCATCCAATGACACAAAACAGTTATTGGATGCACAAGATTGGTTAGAAACCCTAATTGGACAAGATAGAGTGTAGGGAGGCCGAAAATGTCCTAAATGTTCATCCAATGACACAAGACACCTATTGGATGCACCAGATTGGTTAAACACCCTAACTGGACAAGATTAAGTGTAGGGAGGACGAAAATGACCTAAATATTCATCTAATGACACAAAACACCTATTGGATGCACAAGAATTGTTAGAAACCCTAATTGGAAAAGATAAAGTGTAGGGAGGACGAAAATGACCTAAGTGTTCATCCAATGACACAAAACACCTATTGGATGCACAAGATTGGTTAAAAACCCTAATTGGACAAGATTAAATGTAGGGAGGACGAAAATGACATAAATGTTCATCCAATGACACAAAACAGTTATTGGATGCACAAGATTGTTTAAAAACCCTAATTGGATAAGAATTAGCCTAGGGAGGACGAAAATGACCTAATTGTTCATCCAATGACACAAAAACACCAATTGGATGCACAAGAATTGTTAGAAACCCTAATTGGACAAGATAAAGTGTAGGGAGGACGAAAATAACCTAAGTGTTCATCCAATGACACAAAACACCTATTGGATGCACAAGATTGGTTTAAAACCCTAATTGGACAAGAATTAGCCTAGGGAGGACGAAAATGACCTAATTGTTCATCCAATGACACAAAAACACCAATTGGATGCACAAGAATGGTTAGAAACCCTAATTGGACAAGATAAAGTGTAGGGAGAGCGAAAATGACCTAAATGTTCATCCAATGACACAAAACACCTATTGGATGCACAAGATTAGTTAGAAACCCTAATTGGACAAGATTAAGTGTAGGGAGGACGAAAATGACCTAAATGTTCAACCAATGACACAAAAACACCAATTGGATGCACAAGATTGGTTAGAAACCCTAATTGGACTAGATAAAGTGTAGGGAGAGCGAAAACGACCTAAATGTTCATCCAATGACACAAGACACCTATTGGATGCACCAGATTGGTTAAACACCCTAATTGGACAGGATTAAGTGTAGGGAGGAAGAAAATGACCTAAATGTTCAACCAATGACACAAAAACACCAATTGGATGCACAAGATTGGTTAGAAACCCTAATTGGACAAGATAAAGTGTAGGGAGAGCGAAAATGACCTAAATGTTCATCCAATGACACAAGACACCTATTGGATGCACGAGATTGGTTAAACACCCTAATTGGACAAGATTAAGTGTAGGGAGGACGAAAATGACCTAAATGTTCATCCAATGACACAAAACACCTTTTGGATGCACAAGATTGGTTAAAAGCCCTAATTGGACAAGAATTATCATTGGGAGGACGAAAATGACCTAATTGTTCATCCAATGATACAAGACACCTATTGGATGCACTAGATTGGTTAAACACCCTAATTGGACAAGATTAAGTGTAGGGAGGACGAAAATGACCTAAATATTCATCTAATGACACAAAACACCTATTGGATGCACAAGATTGGTTAAAAACCCTAATTGGACAAGAATTGTCCTAGGGAGGACGAAAATGACCTAATTGTTCATCCAATGACACAAAAACACCAATTGGATGCACAAGATTGGTTAGAAACCCTAATTGAACAAGATAAAGTATAGGCAGGACGAAAATAACCTAAATGTTCATCCAATGACACAAGACACCTATTGGATGCACCAGATTGGTTAAAAACCCTAATTGGACAAGATTAAATGTAGGGAGGACGAAAATGACATAAATGTTCATCCAATGACACAAAACAGTTATTGGATGCACAAGATTGTTTAAAAACCCTAATTGGATAAGAATTAGCCTAGCGAGGACGAAAATGACCTAATTGTTCATCCAATGACACAAAAACACCAATTGGATGCACAAGATTGGTTAGAAACCCTAATTGGACAAGATAAAGTGTAGGGAGAGCGAAAATGACCTAAATGTTCATCCAATGACACAAAACACCTATTGGATGCACAAGATTGGTTAAAAACCCTAACTGGACAAGAATTATCATAGGGAGGACGAAAATGACCTAATTGTTCATCCAATGACACAAAACACCTATTGGATGCACAAGATTGGTTAGAAACCCTAATTGGACAAGATAGAGTGTAGGGAGGCCGAAAATGTCCTAAATGTTCATCTAATGACACAAGACACCTATTGGATGCACCAGATTGGTTAAACACCCTAACTGGACAAGATTAAGTGTAGGGAGGACGAAAATGACCTAAATATTCATCTAATGACACAAAACACCTATTGGATGCACAAGATTGGTTAAAAACCCTAATTGGACAAGATTAAATGTAGGGAGGACGAAAATGACATAAATGTTCATCCAATGACACAAAACACTTATTGGATGCACAAGATTGGTTAAAAACCCTAATTGGATAAGAATTAGCCTAGGGAGGACGAAAATGACCTAATTGTTCATCCAATGACACAAAAACACCAATTGGATGCACAAGATTGGTTAGAAACCCTAATTGGACAAGATAAAGTGTAGGGAGAGCGAAAATGACCTAAATGTTCATCCAATGATACAAGACACCTATTGGATGCACCAGATTGGTTAAACACCCTAATTGGACAAGATTAAGTGTAGGGAGGACGAAAATGACCTAAATATTCATCTAATGAAACAAAACACCTATTGGATGCACAAGATTGGTTAAAAACCCTAATTGGACAATATTAAATGTAGGGAGGACGAAAATGACATAAATGTTCATCCAATGACACAAAACAGTTATTGGATGCACAAGATTGTTTAAAAACCCTAATTGGATAAGAATTAGCCTAGGGAGGACGAAAATGACCTAATTGTTCATCCAATGACACAAAAACACCAATTGGATGCACAAGATTGGTTAGAAACCCTAATTGGACAAGATAAAGTGTAGGGAGAGCGAAAATGACCTAAATGTTCATCCAATGACACAAAACACCTATTGGATGCACAAGATTGGTTAAAAACCCTAACTGGACAAGAATTATCATAGGGAGGACGAAAATGACCTAATTGTTCATCCAATGACACAAAACACCTATTGGATGCACCAGATTGGTTAAACACCCTAATTGGACAAGATTAAGTGTAGGGAGGACGAAAATGACCTAAATATTCATCTAATGACACAAAACACCTATTGGATGCACAAGATTGGTTAAAAACCCTAATTGGACAAGATTAAATGTAGGGAGGAGGAAAATGACATAAATGTTCATCCAATGACACAAAACAGTTATTGGATGCACAAGATTGTTTCAAAACCCTAATTGGATAAGAATTAGCCTAGGGAGGACGAAAATGACCTAATTGTTCATCCAATGACACAAAAACACCAATTGGATGCACAAGATTGGTTAGAAACCCTAATTGGACAAGATAAAGTGTAGGGAGAGCGAAAATGACCTAAATGTTCATCCAATGACACAAGACACCTATTGGATGCACCAGATTGGTTAAACACCCTAATTGGACAAGATTAAGTGTAGGGAGGACGAAAATGACCTAAATGTTCATCCAATGACACAAAACACCTATTGGATGCACAAGATTGGTTAAAAACCCTAATTGGACAAAATTAAATGTAGGGAGGACGAAAATGACATAAATGTTCATCCAATGACACAAAACAGTTATTGGATGCACAAGATTGTTGAAAAACCCTAATTGGATAAGAATTAGCCTAGCGAGGACGAAAATGACCTAATTGTTCATCCAATGACACAAAAACACCAATTGGATGTACAAGATTGGTTAGAAACCCTAATTGGACAAGATAAAGTGTAGGGAGAGCGAAAATGACCTAAATGTTCATCCAATGACACAAAACACCTATTGGATGCACAATATTGGTTAAAAACCCTAATTGGACAAGAATTAGCTTATGGAGGACGAAAATGACCTAATTGTTCATCCAATGACACAAACACACCTATTGGATGCACAAGATTGGTTAGAAACCCTAATTGGACAAGATTAAGTGTAGGGAGGACGAAAATGAGCTAAATGTTCAACCAATGACACAAAAACACCAATTGGATGCACAAGATTGGTTAGAAACCCTAATTGGACAAGATAAAGTGTAGGGAGAGCGAAAATGACCTAAATGTTCATCCAATGACACAAGACACCTATTGGATGCACCAGATTGGTTAAAAACCCTAATTGGACAAAATTAAATGTAGGGAGGACGAAAATGACATAAATGTTCATCCAATGACACAAAACAGTTATTGGATGCACAAGAATGTTGAAAAACCCTAATTTGATAAGAATTAGCCCAGCGAGGACGAAAATGACCTAATTGTTCATCCAATGACACAAAAACATCAATTGGATGTACAAGATTGGTTAGAAACCCTAATTGGACAAGATAAAGTGTAGGGAGAGCGAAAATGACCTAAATGTTCATCCAATGACACAAAACACCTATTGGATGCACAATATTGGTTAAAAACCCTAATTGGACAAGAATTAGCTTATGGAGGACGAAAATGACCTAATTGTTCATCCAATGACACAAACACACCTATTGGTTGCACAAGATTGGTTAGAAACCCTAATTGGACAAGATTAAGTGTAGGGAGGACAAAAATGACCTAAATGTTCAACCAATGACACAAAAACACCAATTGGATGCACAAGATTGGTTAGAAACCCTAATTGGACAAGATAAAGTGTAGGGAGAGCGAAAATGACCTAAATGTTCATCCAATGACACAAGACACCTATTGGATGCACCAGAATGGTTAAACACCCTAATTGGACAAGATTAAGTGTAGGGAGGACGAAAATGACCTAAATGTTCATCCAATGACACAAAACAGTTATTGGATGCACAAGATTGTTTAAAAACCCTAATTGGATAAGAATTAGCCTAGGGAGGACGAAAATGACCTAATTGTTCATCCAATGACACAAAAACACCAATTGGATGCACAAGATTGGTTAGAAACCCTAATTGGACAAGATAAAGTGTAGGGAGTGCGAAAATGACCTAAATGTTCATCCAATGACACAAGACACCTATTGGATGCACCAGATTGGTTAAACACCCTAATTGGACAAGATTAAGTGTAGGGAGGACGAAAATGACCTAAATGTTCATCCAATGACACAAAACACCTATTGGATGCACAAGATTGGTTAGAAACCCTAATTGGACAAGATAAAGTGTAGGGAGAGCGAAAATGACCTAAATGTTCATCCAATGACACAAAACACCTATTGGATGCACAAGATTGGTTAAAAACCCTAACTGGACAAGAATTATCATAGGGAGGACGAAAATGACCTAATTGTTCATCCAATGACACAAAACACCTATTGGATGCACAAGATTGGTTAGAAACCCTAATTGGACAAGATAGAGTGTAGGGAGGCCGAAAATGTCCTAAATGTTCATCCAATGACACAAGACACCTATTGGATGCACCAGATTGGTTAAACACCCTAACTGGACAAGATTAAGTGTAGGGAGGACGAAAATGACCTAAATATTCATCTAATGACACAAAACACCTATTGGATGCACAAGATTGGTTAAAAACCCTAATTGGACAAGATTAAATGTAGGGAGGACGAAAATGACATAAATATTCATCCAATGACACAAAACACTTATTGGATGCACAAGATTGTTTAAAAACCCTAATTGGATAAGAATTAGCCTAGGGAGGACGAAAATGACCTAATTGTTCATCCAATGACACAAAAACACCAATTGGATGCACAAGATTGGTTAGAAACCCTAATTGGACAAGATATAGTGTAGGGAGAGCGAAAATGACTTAAATGTTCATCCAATGACACAAGACACCTATTGGATGCACCAGATTGGTTAAACACCCTAATTGGACAAGATTAAGTGTAGGGAGGACGAAAATGACCTAAATGTTCATCCAATGACACAAAACACCTATTGGATGCACAAGATTGGTTAAAAACCCTAATTGGACAAGAATTATCATAGGGAGGATGAAAATGACCTAATTGTTCATCCAATGACACAAAAACACCAATTGGATGCACAAGAATTGTTAGAAACCCTAATTGGAAAAGATAAAGTGTAGGGAGGACGAAAATGACCTAAGTGTTCATCCAATGACACAAAACACCTATTGGATGCACAAGATTGGTTAAAAACCCTAATTGGACAAGATTAAATGTAGGGAGGACGAAAATGACATAAATGTTCATCCAATAACACAAAACAGTTATTGGATGCACAAGATTGTTTAAAAACCCTAATTGGATAAGAATTAGCCTAGGGAGGACGAAAATGACCTAATTGTTCATCCAATGACACAAAAACACCAATTGGATGCACAAGAATTGTTAGAAACCCTAATTGGACAAGATAAAGTGTAGGGAGGACGAAAATAACCTAAGTGTTCATCCAATGACACAAAACACCTATTGGATGCACAAGATTGGTTAAAAACCCTAATTGGACAAGAATTAGCCTAGGGAGGACGAAAATGACCTAATTGTTCATCCAATGACACAAAAACACCTCTCGGATGCACAAGATTGGTTAGAAACCCTAATTGGACAAGATTAAGTTTAGGGAGGACGAAAATGACCTAAATGTTCATCCAATGACACAAAACACCTATTGGATGCACAAGATTGGTTAAAAACCCTAATTGGACAAGATTAAGTATAGGGAGGACGAAAATGACCTAAATGTTCATCCAATGACACAAAACACCTATTGGATGCACAAGATTGGTTAAAAACCCTAATTGGACAAGAATTATCATAGGGAGGACGAAAATGACCTAATTGTTCATCCAATGACACAAAAACACCAATTGGATGCACAAGAATTGTTAGAAACCCTAATTGGACAAGATAAAGTGTATGGAGGACGAAAATGACCTAAGTGTTCATCCAATGACACAAAACACCTATTGGATGCACAAGATTGGTTAAAAACCCTAATTGGACAAGAATTAGCCTAGGGAGGACGAAAATGACCTTATTGTTCATCCAATGACACAAAAACACCTATCAGATGCACAAGATTGGTTAGAAACCCTAATTGAACAAGATTAAGTGTAGGGAGGACGAAAATGACCTAAATGTTCATCCGATGACACAAAACACCTATTGGATGCACAAGATTAGTTAAAAACCCTAATTGGACAAGATTAAGTGTAGGGAGGACGAAAATGATCTAAATATTCATAAAATGACACAAAACACCTATTGGATGCACAATATTGGTTAAAAACCCTAATTGGACAAGAATTAGCCTAGGGAGGACGAAAATGACCTAATTGTTCATCCAATGACACAAACACACCTATTGGATGCACAAGATTGGTTAGAAACCCTAATTGGACAAGATTAAGTGTAGGGAGGACGAAAATGACCTAAATGATCAACCAATGACACAAAAACACCAATTGGATGCACAAGATTGGTTAGAAACCCTAATTGGACAAGATAAAGTGTACGGAGAGCGAAAATGACCTAAATGTTCATCCAATGACACAAGACACCTATTGGATGCACCAGATTGGTTAAACACCCTAATTGGACAAGATAAAGTGTAGGGAGGACGAAAATGACCTAAATGTTCATCCAATGACACAAAACACCTATTGGATGCACAAGATTGGTTAGAAACCCTAATTGGACAAGATAAAGTGTAGGGAGGCCGAAAATGACCTAAATGTTCATCCAATGACACAAGACACCTATTGGATGCACCAGATTGGTTAAACACCCTAATTGGATAAGAATTAGCCTAGGGAGGATGAAAATGACCTAATTGTTCATCCAATGACACAAAAACACCAATTGGATGCACAAGATTGGTTAGAAACCCTAATTGAACAAGATAAAGTGTAGGGAGGACGAAAATGACCTAAATGTTCAACCAATGACACAAAAACACCAATTGGATGCACAAGATTGGTTAGAAACCCTAATTGGACAAGATAAAGTGTAGGGAGAGCGAAAATGACCTAAATGTTCATCCAATGACACAAGACACCTATTGGATGCACCAGATTGGTTAAACACCCTAATTGGACAAGATTAAGTGTAGGGAGGACGAAAATGACCTAAATGTTCATCCAATGACACAAAACACCTTTTGGATGCACAAGATTGGTTAAAAGCCCTAATTGGACAAGAATTATCATTGGGAGGACGAAAATGACCTAATTGTTCATCCAATGATACAAGACACCTATTGGATGCACCAGATTGGTTAAACACCCTAATTGGACAAGATTAAGTGTAGGGAGGACGAAAATGACCTAAATATTCATCTAATGACACAAAACACCTCTTGGATGCACAAGATTGGTTAAAAACCCTAATAGGACAAGAATTGTCCTAGGGAGGACGAAAATGACCTAATTGTTCATCCAATGACACAAAAACACCAATTGGATGCACAAGATTGGTTAGAAACCCTAATTGAACAAGATAAAGTGTAGGCAGGACGAAAATGACCTAAATGTTCATCCAATGACACAAGACACCTATTGGATGCACCAGATTGGTTAAAAACCCTAATTGGACAAGATTAAATGTAGGGAAGACGAAAATGACATAAATGTTCATCCAATGACACAAAACAGTTATTGGATGCACAAGATTGTTTAAAAACCCTAATTGGATAAGAATTAGCCTAGGGAGGACGAAAATGACCTAATTGTTCATCCAATGACACAAAAACACCAATTGGATGCACAAGATTGGTTAGAAACCCTAATTGGACAAGATAAAGTGTAGGGAGAGCGAAAATGACCTAAATGTTCATCCAATGACACTAAACACCTATTGGATGCACAAGATTGGTTAAAAACCCTAACTGGACAAGAATTATCATAGGGAGGACGAAAATGACCTAATTGTTCATCCAATGACACAAAACACCTATTGGATGCACAAGATTGGTTAGAAACCCTAATTGGACAAGATAGAGTGTAGGGAGGCCGAAAATGTCCTAAATGTTCATCCAATGACACAAGACACCTATTGGATGCACCAGATTGGTTAAACACCCTAACTGGACAAGATTAAGTGTAGGGAGGACGAAAATGACCTAAATATTCATCTAATGACACAAAACACCTATTGGATGCACAAGATTGGTTAAAAACCCTAATTGGACAAGATTAAATGTAGGGAGGACGAAAATGACATAAATATTCATCCAATGACACAAAACACTTATTGGATGCACAAGATTGGTTAAAAACCCTAATTGGACAAGAATTATCATAGGGAGGACGAAAATGACCTAATTGTTCATCCAATGACACAAAAACACCAATTGGATGCACAAGAATTGTTAGAAACCCTAATTGGACAAGATAAAGTGTAGGGAGGACGAAAATGACCTAAATATTCATAAAATGACACAAAACACCTATTGGATGCACAAGATTGGTTAAAAACCCTAATTTGACAAGAATTATCCTAGGGAGGACGAAAATGACCTAATTGTTCATCCAATGACACAAAAACACCTATCGGATGCACAAGATTGGTTAGAAAACCTAATTGAACCAGATTAAGTGTAGGGAGGACGAAAATGACCTAAATATTCATCTAATGACACAAAACACCTATTGGATGCACAAGATTGGTTAAAAACCCTAATTGGACAAGATTAAATGTAGGGAGGACGAAAATGACATAAATGTTCATCCAATGACACAAAACAGTTATTGGATGCACAAGATTGTTTAAAAACCCTAATTGGATAAGAATTAGCCTAGGGAGGACGAAAATTACCTAATTGTTCATCCAATGACACAAAAACACCAATTGGATGCACAAGATTGGTTAGAAACCCTAATTGGACAACATAAAGTGTAGGGAGAGCGAAAATGACCTAAATGTTCATCCAATGACACAAAACACCTATTGGATGCACAAGATTGGTTAAAAACCCTAATTGGACAAGAATTATCATAGGGAGGACGAAAATGACCTAATTGTTCATCCAATGATACAAGACACCTAGTGGATGCACCTGATTGGTTAAACACCCTAATTGGACAAGATTAAGTGTAGAGAGGACGAAAATAACCTAAATATTCATCTAATGACACAAAACACCTATTGGATGCACAAGATTGGTTAAAAACCCTAATTCGACAAGATTAAATGTAGGGAGGACGAAAATGACATAAATGTTCATCCAATAACACAAGACACCTATTGGATGCACCAGATTGGTTAAACACCCTAATTGGACAAGATTAAGTGTAGGGAGGACGAAAATGACCTAAATGTTCATCCAATGACACAAAACACCTATTGGATACACAAGATTGGTTAAAAATCCTAATTGGACAAGAATTATCATAGGGAGGACGAAAATGACCTAATTGTTCATCCAATGACACAAAAACACCAATTGGATGCACAAGAATTGTTAGAAACCCTAATTGGACAACATAAAGTGTAGGGAGGACGAAAATGACCTAAGTGTTCATCCAATGACACAAAACACCTATTGGATGCACAAGATTGGTTAAAAACCATAATTGGACAAGAATTAGCCTAGGGAGGACGAAAATGACCTAATTGTTCATCCAATGACACAAAAACACCTATCGGATGCACAAGATTGGTTAGAAACCCTAATTGAAGAAGATTAAGTGTAGGGAGGACGAAAATGACCTAAATGTTCATCCAATGACACAAAACACCTATTGGATGCACAAGATTAGTTAAAAACCCTAATTGGACAAGATTAAGTTTAGGGAGGACGAAAATGACCTAAATATTCATAAAATGACACAAAACACGTATTGGATGCACAATATTGGTTAAAAACCCTAATTGGACAAGAATTAGCCTAGGGAGGACGAAAATATCCTAATTGTTCATCTAATGACACAAACACACCTATTGGATGCACAAGATTGGTTAGAAACCCTAATTGGACAAGATTAAGTGTAGGGAGGACGAAAATGACCTAAATGTTCAACCAATGACACAAAAACACCAATTGGATGCACAAGATTGGTTAGAAACCCTAATTGGACAAGATAAAGTGTAGGGAGAGCGAGAATGACCTAAATGTTCATCCAATGACACAAGACACCTATTGGATGCACCAGATTGGTTAAACACCCTAATTGGACAAGATTAAGTGTAGGGAGGAAGAAAATGACCTAAATGTTCATCCAATGACACAAAACACCTATTGGATGCACAAGATTGGTTAAAAACCCTAATTGGACAAGAATTAGCCTAGGGAGGACGAAAATGACCTAATTGTTCATCCAATGACACAAAAACACCAATTGGATGCACAAGATTGGTTAGAAACCCTAATTGGATAAGATAAAGTGTAGGGAGAGCGAAAATAACCTAAATGTTCATCCAATGACACAAAACACCTATTGGATGCACAAGATTGGTTAAAAACCCTAATTGGACAAGAATTATCATAGGGAGGACGAAAATGACCTAATTGTTCATCCAATGACACAAAACACCTATTGGATGCACAAGATTGGTTAGAAACCCTAATTGGACAAGATAGAGTGTAGGGAGGCCGAAAATGACCTAAATTTTCATCCAATGACACAAGACACCTATTGGATGCACCAGATTGGTTAAACACCCTAACTGGACAAGATTAAGTGTAGGGAGGACGAAAATGACCTAAATATTCATCTAATGACACAAAACACCTATTGGATGCACAAGATTGGATAAAAACCCTAATTGGACAAGATTAAATGTAGGGAGGACGAAAATGACATAAATGTTCATCCAATGACACAAAACAGTTATTGGATGCACAAGATTGTTTAAAAACCCTAATCGGATAAGAATTAGCCTAGGGAGGACGAAAATGAGCTAATTGTTCATCCAATGACACAAAAACACCAATTGGATGCACAAGATTGGTTAGAAACCCTAATTGGACAAGACAAAGTGTAGGGAGGACGAAAATGACCTAAGTGTTCATCCAATGACACAAAACACCTTTTGGATGCACAAGATTGGTTAAAAACCCTAATTGGACAAGAATTATCATAGGGAGCACGAAAATGACCTAATTGTACATCCAATGACACAAAAACACCAATTGGATGCACAAGAATTGTTAGAAACCCTAATTGGACAAGATAAAGTGTAGGGAGGACGAAAATGACCTAAATATTCATAAAATGACACAGAACACCTATTGGATGCACAAGATTGGTTAAAAACCCTAATTTGACAAGAATTAGCCTAGGGAGGACGAAAATGACCTAATTGTTCATCCAATGACACAAAAACACCTATCGGATGCACAAGATTGGTTAGAAACCCTAATTGAACCAGATTAAGTGTAGGGAGGACGAAAATGACCTAAATATTCATCTAATGACACAAAACACCTATTGGATGCACAAGATTGGTTAAAAACCCTAATTGGACAAGATTAAATGTAGAGAGGACGAAAATGACATAAATGTTCATCCAATGACACAAAACAGTTATTGGATGCACAAGATTGTTTAAAAACCCTAATTGGATAAGAATTAGCCTAGGGAGGACGAAAATGACCTAATTGTTCATCCAATGACACAAAACCACCAATTGGATGCACAAGATTGGTTAGAAACCCTAATTGGACAAGATAAAGTGTAGGGAGAGCGAAAATGACTTAAATGTTCAACCAATGACACAAGACACCTATTGGATGCACCAGATTGGTTAAACACCCTAATTGGACAAGATTAAGTGTAGGGAGGATGAAAATGACCTAATTGTTCATCCAATGACACAAAAACACCAATAGGATGCACAAGAATTGTTAGAAACCCTAATTGGACAAGACAAAGTGTAGGGAGGACGAAAATGACCTAAGTGTTCATCCAATGACACAAAACACCTATTGGATGCACAAGATTGGTTAAAAACCCTAATTGGACAAGAATTAGCCTAGGGAGGACGAAAATGACCTAATTGTTCATCCAATGACACAAAAACACCTATCGGATGCACAAGATTGGTTAGAAACCCTAATTGAACAAGATTAAGTGTAGGGAGGACGAAAATGACCTAAATGTTCATCCAATGACACAAAACACGTATTGGATGCACAAGATTAGTTAAAAACCCTAATTGGACAAGATTAAGTTTAGGGAGGACGAAAATGACCTAAATATTCATAAAATGACACAAAACACCTATTGGATGCACAATATTGGTTAAAAACCCTAATTGGACAAGAATTAGCTTATGGAGGACGAAAATGACCTAATTGTTCATCCAATGACACAAAAACACCTATCGGATGCACAAGATTGGTTAGAAACCCTAATTGAACAAGATTAAGTGTAGGGAGGACAAAAATGACCTAAATGTTTATCCGATGACACAAAACACCTATTGGATGCACAAGATTAGTTAAAAACCCTAATTTGACAAGATTAAGTGTAGGGAGGACGAAAATGACCTAAATATTCATAAAACGACACAAAACACCTATCCACAATATTGGTTAAAAACCCTAATTGGACAAGAATTAGCCTAGGGAGGACGGATATGACCTAATTGTTCATCCAATGACACAAACACACCTATTGGATGCACAAGATTGGTTAGAAACCCAAATTGGAGAAGATTAAGTGTAGGGAGGACGAAAATGACCTAAATGTTCAACCAATGACACAAAAACACCAATTGGATGCACAACATTCGTTAGAAACCCTAATTGGACAAGATAAAGTGTAGGGAGAGCGAAAATGACCTAAATGTTCATCCAATGACACAAGACACCTATTGGATGCACCAGATTGGTTAAACACCCTAATTGGACAAGATTAAGTGTAGGGAGGACGAAAATGACCTAAATGTTCATCCAATGACACAAAACACCTATTGGATGCACAAGATTGGTTAGAAACCCTAATTGGACAAGATAAAGTGTAGGGAGGCCGAAAATGACCTAAATGTTCATCCAATGACACAAGACACCTATTGGATGCACCAGATTGGTTAAACACCCTAATTGGACAAGATTAAGTGTAGGGAGGACGAAAATGACCTAAATATTCATCTAATGACACAAAACACCTATTGGATGCACAATATTGGTTAAAAACCCTAATTGGACAAGAATTAGCTT
Source organism: Cicer judaicum (assembly GCA_037974835.1). Classification (NCBI taxonomy): domain Eukaryota; kingdom Viridiplantae; phylum Streptophyta; class Magnoliopsida; order Fabales; family Fabaceae; genus Cicer; species Cicer judaicum. Next base: position 313,725 of record JBBPBS010000647.1, read on the forward strand.
ATGGAGGACGAAAATGACCTAATTGTTCATCCAATGACACAAAAACACCTATCGGATGCACAAGATTGGTTAGAAACCCTAATTGAACAAGATTAAGTGTAGGGAGGACAAAAATGACCTAAATGTTTATCCGATGACACAAAACACCTATTGGATGCACAAGATTAGTTAAAAACCCTAATTTGACAAGATTAAGTGTAGGGAGGACGAAAATGACCTAAATATTCATAAAACGACACAAAACACCTATCCACAATATTGGTTAAAAACCCTAATTGGACAAGAATTAGCCTAGGGAGGACGAATATGACCTAATTGTTCATCCAATGACACAAACACACCTATTGGATGCACAAGATTGGTTAGAAACCCAAATTGGAGAAGATTAAGTGTAGGGAGGACGAAAATGACCTAAATGTTCAACCAATGACACAAAAACACCAATTGGATGCACGACATTCGTTAGAAACCCTAATTGGACAAGATAAAGTGTAGGGAGAGCGAAAATGACCTAAATGTTCATCCAATGACACAAGACACCTATTGGATGCACCAGATTGGTTAAACACCCTAATTGGACAAGATTAAGTGTAGGGAGGACGAAAATGACCTAAATGTTCATCCAATGACACAAAACACCTATTGGATGCACAAGATTGGTTAGAAACCCTAATTGGACAAGATAAAGTGTAGGGAGGCCGAAAATGACCTAAATGTTCATCCAATGACACAAGACACCTATGGGATGCACCAGATTGGTTAAACACCCTAATTGGACAAGATTAAGTGTAGGGAGGACGAAAATGACCTAAATATTCATCTAATGACACAAAACACCTATTGGATGCACAATATTGGTTAAAAACCCTAATTGGACAAGAGTAAATGTAGGGAGGACGAAAATGACATAAATGTTCATCCAATGACACAAAACAGTTATTGGATGCACAAGATTGTTTAAAAACCCGAATTGGATAAGAATTAGCCTAGGGAGGACGAAAATGACCTAATTGTTCATCCAATGACACAAAAACACCAATTGGATGCACAAGATTGGTTAGAAACCCTAATTGGACAAGATAAAGTGTAGGGAGAGCGAAAATGACCTAATTGTTCATCCAATGAGACAAAAACACCTATCGGATGCACAAGATTGGTTAGAAACCATAATTGAACAAGATTAAGTGTAGGGAGGACGAAAATGACCTAAATGTTCATCCAATGACACAAAACACCTATTGGATGCACAAGATTAGTTAAAAACCCTAATTGAACAAGATTAAGTTTAGGGAGGACGAAAATGACCTAAATATTCATAAAATGACACAAAACACCTATTGGATGCACAATATTGGTTAAAAACCCTAATTGGACAAGAATTAGCCTAGGGAGGACGAATATGACCTAATTGTTCATCCAATGACACAAACACACCTATTGGATGCACAAGATTGGTTAGAAACCCTAATTGGACAAGATTAAGTGTAGGGAGGACGAAAATGACCTAAATGTTCAACCAATGACACAAAAACACCAATTGGATGCACAAGATTGGTTAGAAACCCTAATTGGACAAGATAAAGTGTAGGGAGAGCGAAAATGACCTAAATGTTCATCCAATGACACAAGACACCTATTGAATGCACCAGATTGGTTAAACACCCTAATTGGACAAGATTAACTGTAGGGAGGACGAAAATGACCTAAATGTTCATCCAATGACACAAAACACCTATTGGATGCACAAGATTGGTTAAAAACCCTAATTGGACAAGATAAAGTGTAGGGAGGCCGAAAATGACCTAAATGTTCATCCAATGACACAAGACACCTATTGGATGCACCAGATTGGTTAAACACCCTAATCGGACAAGATTAAGTGTAGGGAGGACGAAAATGACATAAATATTCATCTAATGACACAAAACACCTATTGGATGCACAATATTGGTTAAAAACCCTAATTGGACAAGAGAAAATGTAGGGAGGACGAAAATGACATAAATGTTCATCCAATGACACAAAACAGTTATTGGATGCACAAGATTGTTTAAAAACCCGAATTGGATAAGAATTAGCCTAGGGAGGACGAAAATGACCTAATTGTTCATCCAATGACACAAAAACACCAATTGGATGCACATGATTGGTTAGAAACCCTAATTGGACAAGATAAAGTGTAGGGAGAGCGAAAATGACCTAAATGATCATCCAATGACCGAAAACACCTATTGGATACACAATATTGGTTAAAAACCCTAATTGGACATGAATTAGCTGATGGAGGACGAAAATGACATAAATGTTCATCCAATGACACAAAACAGTTATTGGATGCACAAGATTGTTTAAAAACCCTAATTGGATAAGAATTAGCCTAGGGAGGACGAAAATGACCTAAA
>JBBPBS010000647.1:328380-355673 GCA_037974835.1 Cicer judaicum
TATGCAATAATTGCTTTAAAGTGCTATTATTTGCCACTAATTATGTTAATTATTTGATTTTCTATTTTTGTTTTTGTTTTATTTTAGTAAGTGCACAATTTCCTATTATGTATCACTAATTGTGTAATCTACTTGAAATTTGTTATTAAATATATGTATTAAATTCCTATGATTGAAAATAGTTTGTATTTGATTATACGCAATAATTGCTTTAAAGTGCTATTATGTACCACTAATTGTGTTAATTATTTGATTTCTATTTTTGTTTTTGTTATATTTTAGTAAGTGCACAATTTCCTATTATGTATGACTAATTGTGTAATCTACCTGAAATTTGTTATTGAATATATGCATTAACTTCCTATGATTGAAAATAGTTTTAATTTGATTTTATGCAATAATTGCTTTAAAGTGCTATTATTTGCCACTAATTATGTTAATTATTTGATTTTCTATTTTTGTTTTTGTTTTATTTTAGTAAGTGCACAATTTCCTATTATGTATCACTAATTGTGTAATCTACTTGAAATTTGTTATTAAATATATGTATTAAATTCCTATGATTGAAAATAGTTTGTATTTGATTATACGCAATAATTGCTTTAAAGTGCTATTATGTACCACTAATTGTGTTAATTATTTGATTTCTATTTTTGTTTTTGTTATATTTTAGTAAGTACATAATTTCCTATTATGTATCCTAAATTGTGTAACCTCCTAGAAGTTTGTTATTAATATATGCCTTAAATTTCTATGATTGAAAATAGTTTTAATTTGATTCTATGCTTTAATTGATTTTAAGTTTAATGATGTTATCAATTTAATATTATGACGTTACGAATTGACTACTCAATATTTGAAATTTTTTTTTTGTATGTTATGAATTTACACTCATGTTTTATTGACACTAAGAATTTATTACTCATAATTTGAATTTTTCTTTTACAATTATTCATATGTTATGGATTAATACTTGTGATTTAATAATGTATGAATCTAATATTATGGCGTTACGAAATTACTACTCAGGAATCTTATATTATAATTGTTCATATGTTATAATTGTTATTAATATATGCCTTAAATTTCTATGATTGAAAATAGTTTTAATTTGATTCTATGCTTTAATTGATTTTAAGTTTAATGATGTTATCAATTTAATATTATGACGTTACGAATTGACTACTCAATATTTGAAATTTTTTTTTTTGTATGTTATGAATTTACACTCATGTTTTATTGACATTAAGAATTTATTACTCATAATTTGAATTTTTCTTTTACAATTATTCATATGTTATGGATTAATACTTGTGATTTAATAATGTTATGAATCTAATATTATGGCGTTACGAAATTACTACTCAGGAATCTAATATTATAATTGTTCATATGTTATGGATTAATACTTGTGATTTGAATTTTTTTTTGTCCGTTGTGAATTTAATACTCGTGATTTGTCGACATTAAAAATTTACTACTCGTGATTCGATTTTCTTAAAATAATTGTTTATATATTATGAATTTAATACTTGTGATTTAATAATGCTATAGATTTAATAGTGTGACTTGATGAATTTATGAATCAGAATTTGAATGTTTTTTTATGTTATTTAATTTAATACCCGAAATTCATTAACGTTAGGAAATTACTACTTGTGATTTGAATTTTATTTTTAATTGTCTATATGTTACGAAGCTAATACTTATGATTTAATAGCTTTATGAATTTATTATTATGATATTATGAATTTACTACTCGTGATTTGAATTTTCAGTAATTTACTACTCTAAATTTAATTCGACGGTATGCAATAATTATTTCTATAGTTATGACATAATTAATTAATTATCATGAATTGAATTATTTTTTAAATTTAGAATCATAAAAGGATTAATTTTATTTTGCTATAATGTGGAATTATTGCGTATTAATTTAGATTGATTTGATTTAAAAGTATACAACAATTAATTGGTCTTCCTTTGAATGACGTTATTAATTAGACTAATTGAATTATAATAATTATGAATATTCTTTAATTATTTTATTTTTTTTTGTTATAATTTAATTGTTTGTAGTAAAGACAGTGCTTTAGATCTCAAACCTATATAAAAGTTTAGAATATCCATAATAGAAGGGAAGGGTAACACAGTAAAAAGTGGTATTAGTGAGATTCTAACTAAGGAAAGACTTGGTTATTAAGTGGTCCGTTGACCCACCTCTCTTTCCTGTGAACCCCTCTAGTACATGAACATTCCTTGACATACAAGCTCTAGATATCTCATCAAAGAGAAGTGTCTAGAACTCAATAGGAGGAGACTCCAAAATATGAAAATTAAAACAACTATGCGAAAGATTATAAATGGCTAACCAATCAATACTCTTGTTGTCATCACGTCAAGTGTGTTTAATTTGAACTTGCCTATCCAATCTCAAAAGATCTTTTCATGCAACGTGTAACATCCTCTAAATTAAAAAAAAGATAATTAGAAATTATCAATATTATTCAATATTGAAATACGTGTGATAATTATTTGTCTTATTCGACTAACATTAGTTGATAAAGTTGTTACTAATAATTATTTAGTAGAAATTAACAATGTACTTGAAATATGTTTCATTTCACCTCAATTAAATGTAGTAAGTAATTACCAACTAAGCTTACATGTTATATTTTATTTGTAGATTATAGTGAGTGACTTTGTGATATTGTCGTCCATAATTGAATGCTAAATGTGATATGCATTTTCAACCCGTGATTTCTGATATGTTGTACTTAAATAAATTATGAATACCTTCGGCATGTTTATTATATCTTTGGAGACTAAGTTTTGATATTGATTGTGGTAATTTAGATAATAATTTGATTACTCGTCATCACAAATTTTGATGACGAAATTTCTGTAAGTTGGGTAGAATTGTAACATCCCAAATTTCGTGATAAACTATTTTATTAATTAAATAGGATTTTATAGAAATTAATTTGATGTTAAAATTATTTTAGAATATATGTTGATTAATTATATGATTACTTCTCGTTTGAGTTTCTTATGGTTTGATAACCATATATATTTGATTTAATGAGTAATATAAATTATAAATATTATATTTAGTTATTTAATTTATTTTAAAAAAAATAATGGTATTTTAGCGAAAATATTTTAGATGGTAAGATATTGAGTGAGTTTAAATATAGACATGCATTAGATATTTGTGTTGATATTTTCGTGTGCATTAAACTATAAAATAAATGTGTGCATAGTCATATTTTAATTATTTAAGACCATTTCATATTTTTATTATTTATTTTATAAATAATGGTTTTGAGATGGTAGTAATATTGTGATTAATATCTTTATTTCTATATATTTGCTATGATATGATGGTTTTAAACGTATTTATTGGGATTTAGTAATAAATATAAATTATTAATGTTATATTTAATTATTTTATCGTTTTGACTATTCCATAAATATGGTAGTATTTTTATGTGATTTTATTGTAAAATAGTGTAGTAATAATAATAGCTAATATTGTGAATGAGTTTTTGTTATTAATGTATTTTAAAATAGTAATTACTTAAATTACTTTTTATAAATATTAGTTTTGAAAATAGTGGTAAAATGTTAGTATTGAAATTGTGTTAAAAAAAAAATTAGTTTTAGTAATTGTTGAATTTATTTAATAATAATAATAATAATAATATTAATAATAAGAATAAGAGTAAGAATAACAGTCATAATAACAGTAATAGTAACAGTAACAATAATAATAATATTTAAAATAATAATAGAATTAGTAGTAGTATTAATAATAGTAGTAAAAATAATATTGTCTCCCTTCTATTCCCCATTTAGGTCAAACACTAAGTAAAGAATACGGAAACCCTATTCACTACTACAAAACCTATTTCACAAACCCTTTATAAATAAAAACCCAAAAATCCTAGCCACCATCGCGATCACCTCTTTTTGTTTGGCATTTGATAGCGTTTCTGCAAGTGTATTGAATCGTTGCAAGTAATCATAAAACGGTAGTACCGTGTGTCAAACTCAAGGATTGCGTTTTACTATTGAATTATATTTAATTACTAAATTTGAACAAAAGGTTCCCAATTTGATTGAAATAATATTTGAAATTAACAACAGTAATAAAATTGATCTTTTATAATGAGAAAAATGTCAGGGATGAGTTTCACTTCAAATCCAACCTTGGTGTCTAATTTGATCCTAGTTACTGAATTCCTTTATTGAATTATTACCGAATTCTCTTTATTATTTTTGCCCTAACGTCTTAGTGACAGAACCTTGAATTCCAAAGTAATACCTAATTCCTTAGTAGATTTAAGATTAGAATTAAGCATTACCCGTATAGAAATTCTCTTGTAAATTATTGCTTTGTAACTAATTTAATTGGTTTCATGACCTGCATCTATCCCTAGAATACAAATTCATGAATTTCTCATCTCAAGCATTCGTAAAGTCCACTTCTGTTTCAAAATAAAAATCGTAGAATATTTTTATGTTAATCAAGCAATAAAAAGCATTAAGCACAGAGATGAGAAAAACAATTCAATAAACTCATTCATATAACTAGAAATCAAATCAGAAAAATAAGGGTTTCATCTAGTTACACTCATCTCTAACAAATAGGGTTTAGTTACTCATGGTAGAGATACAAAAGATAGGGATTAGAGAAGAGTTACAAGAAGTATTCATGAATGATTCTTGATAAAACTGCTCCAATGGAACGGTCGTCATTGAGTTTCTATGCTAGGGCACAAGTCTCCCAACTTCCCAAGAGTCAAAAAGATCCCTAAATAGTAAAAAGTTGTGTTTTTATGAATGCTGATGCGCGTCGCACGCCCCAGGCGCGGTATTTGCGCTCCGGGCGCGTATTGACAATACTGAATGGCTGGAAATGCGCCTCAGGCGCGCAGGGCACGCTCCAAGCGCACAACATCTGCTTTCTGACGTAGTTTGCATTTTTCTCATCTTTTGAGTCTGCATTTGGTCCTAGTGGCTTCATGAAAGTTGTAGATATGGATCTTAGCTTTCATTAGAACTTGGATTGACTTCACTTGGACATCTAGAACTCCATATATGGCTGAAATACTCCACATAGGTCATGTTGATTTCTCACCAAAATTCAGCACTGCACTAAAATAAATTAACAACGCAAAACTACAAAAAATCTCTACCTAATTAAGCAAATAAGAACAAAAACATTTCATTAAATCAAATAACTAAAATCAACAAAATATTTCAAATAATTCATTAAATTAACTAATGATTAAAGATAAATAAATCTAAAATCAATAAAAATTATGCATATGATGAAGAGTCATCAGCATCAAAAGCATAGAACATCTTTTCCTTTTGAACGACTTTATGGGGGCTTAGAGCTTAGTACTAGGAAGGAAAGCGACCAAGGTAAGGGCTTTTCCCCACACAGACTATTGTTAGGCCGTTAGTTGAATGACATGAAATAAATAATCGCGATTACTTGTATTTGAAAAGAAATAAATGTAGACTAGTAAAACCCCTAATTTTTATGAGATTAAATTTAATATTTGACTTCTATGTAGTAAAGTATGAAATTTTATGCGATATATGATCAAAAAGACTTAACTCTTATTATGTATATTGGTTGGAGTGTGAAATTGTATTGTTATATATGTTAAAGTGTTAATCCTTATGGCCTATATGATATCAAATTGTTGTCTCTAGGTGTATGTGGTGAAAGTTATAATTTTTATCATTATTTATCTATGAATATGTGATAGTCATGATATGGATGTGTGTATGTGTTTCTTATGATGTGTGAATGAGGTGATGATTTTAAAAAGGTGATTTTTGAAGGCACGTGGCATAATTCTTAGTGCGGGCTGTGTGGATATATATCTATTGCATACTACATTTTCATGGAATGGCATATGCATCTTCGTGGAAGTTGCCTTAGTGGCAGGTGTGATTCTCTGTGTGTATGAATTTAATACTTGTGATTCAATCATGCTATAGATTTAATAGTGTGACTTGATGAATTTATTAATCAGAATTTGATTTTTTTTTTATGTTATTTAATTTAATACCCGATATTCATTGACGTTATGAAATTACTACTTGTGATTTGAATTTTATTTTTAATTGTCTATATGTTACGAATACTTATGATTTAATAACTTTATGAATTTATTATTATGATATTATGAATTTACTACTCGTGATTTGAATTTTTAATAATTTATTACTCTTAATTTAATTCGACGGTATGCAATAATTATTTCTATAGTTATGACATAATTAATTAATTACCATGAATTGAATTATTTTTTATATTTAGAATCATAAAAGGATTAGTTTTATTTTTGCTATAATGTGGAATTATTGCGTATTAATTTAGATTGATTTGATTTAAAAGTATACAATAATTAATTGGTCTTCCTTTGAATGACGTTATTAATTAGACTAATTGAATTATAATAATTATTAATATTCTTTAATTATTTTATTTTTTTGTTATAATTTAATTGTTTGTAGTAAAGACAATGCTTTAGACCTCTAACCTATATAAAAGTTTAGAATATCCATAATAGAAGGGAAGGGTAACACAGTAAAAAGTGGTATTAGTGGGATTCTGACTAAGGAAATTGTAACACCCCGTTTTTCTTAGCGAGGGTGTATTATTATTATTATTTTTTTTAAAGAAATTAAAATACAACACATAATTAAATAAGGTAAAACCCTTGGATAAATAATTAAGTCATTGTAATTTACAAACAGCGGAAAAGTTTTCTTTTTCAAAATATAAATCCAAAGCATGTCCTGATGCCAACATTACTACATGTACATCCTTCGAATATAAAATAAAAGTAGCCCAAAAGAAAGACATATGTGTCCTGAGTGACAACCTAACGTAGCTCTAATCTAGCATTCCCATCCACGCGCCCCGTGAGATCCTCCTAAAGTAGCTCTAATCAAGCATTCCCATCCACATTTCCATCCGTAGGGTACGAACCAGTAGGACCACCCTGACTCTCATATGAGGGCAAAGCCTAGATTTCCACAATAGTTGTAAAGGGTCACCAACCGAAATTAACAGTTAACAAATAACATATAAGTTTTCAAATGCACAAAATACCCCTTCCAACTTAGCATGCATCTTAAAGGGGTTTCCATATGCTAAACATGCATAAACAAAGTTGAAAATTGAAGTTTTTAACAAAACAACATTTTTGTATTCGAATACAGCATCTCTGTATTCGAATAAAGGCTGTTTCAACATACAACAGCAAAAACAGTGGCAAAAACAGCAGTCTGTATTCGACTACACAGTAAGCCAGTGGCAAAAACAGGATGTTTGTATTCGAATACAACTTCCTGTATTCGAATACACAACAGGCAGCAGCAGAAAAACAACAAAATTCAGCATTTTTCAGCTTTTTAAAGGGTATCGAAACCAATCAACACTTACACACAAATCCAAACAATCATACTTAACAATTATAGCGCAAACACTACGACATCTTGAGTTTTGAAATGGTTTTGCAATCAATCACACTTACAAAAAATTCCAAAACATCCACACTTGGAAATTATAACAAAATCACCACGACAATTTAAGTTTCGAAAAGGTTTTGCAATCAACCACACTTACACGCAATTCCAAAACATAACACTTAGCATTTTCAACACAATCACCACGACAACTTGAGTTTTGAAATAGTTTACAATCAATCACTCTTACACATAATATCAACACATAACACTTAGCAATTTCAACACAATCATAAACTTGAATCAAAAACACACTTACACATAATTTCAAACCATAACACTTAGCAAAATCAACACAATCATAATTTGAATCAACCACGACTCGTGTGCCAAGCACCCTAATGCAATGCGTATATGCCAAAATGCATGGACTCGAAATTCCAAACCAAAACCCTCCTCAAAGGGCCGTAAATCATAATTGTACCGCCTTTCGCAGGCCAAAGTAACAATTACCGAGGTGCCACCTATCACAGGTCTGCACGATTTACTAAAAAGCGTAAACCATAAACGTACTGCCTATCACGGGCCCGTATCATTTACCAAGGTGCCACCTATCACGGGTCTGCACGGTTTACTAAAAAGAACGTAAATTGTAAATGTACCGCCTATCATAGGCCAAAGTACTCTTTAACAAGGTGTCACCTATCACGGGTCTACACAATTTACAAAAAACTGTAAATCGTAAAAGTAACGCCTATCACGGGCCAAAGTACTATTTACCAAGGTGCCACCTATCACGGTCTGCACAATTTACAAAAACGTAAATCATAAATGTACCGCCTATCACAGGCCAAAGCACTATTTATCAGGGTGCCACCTATCACGGGTCTGCACGATTTACAAAAAGCATGAAAATGCATGAGCATATACTGACTCCATCCACAACAATCGTTAAGTAAATGCAGATATTAAAAGATTCCCCATTTTCAATACTCATTTAACTTAAACGATTTTCACGCCAAACATTAAGCAAACAGACATATTAAGAGATTCCCCATTCTTAATATTCTTTTAACTTAAACGGTTTTCAAAACAACATTAAGTAACCAAAACATTAAGAGATTCCCCATTCTTAACGCCCAGTTAACTTAAACGATTTTCAAAACAAACATTAAGTAAACAAGAAATTAAGAGATTCCCTATTCTTAATTCTCATTTGACTTAAACGATTTTCCAAAACATTAGTAAGCAAAGATATTAAGAGATTCCCCATTCTTAATACTCATTTAACTCAAAACGATTTTCACAAACACACATTAAGTAAACAAGACATTAAGAGATTCCCCATTTTTAATACTCATTTAACTTAATGGTTTTCAAATTCCACACAAAACAAACTCAAACATATAATCAATCCACATCAAAAACACATCAATTCGTAATTCACACTAAAACACATCCAACCACTTTTCCACACAAACCACACCAAACACATCTCAAATTCTATGATTATCAAATATGAACACGCCGAATACGACGACACAAATTGACACAATCCATCACTCGAACCCAACAAGTTTCATATACTCGAAATCATACATAAATGGGTTTAAAATTCATTCTCCACAAAACATTACTTTAACCCTAACCAAATTCTCTTCCACACAACCACAAGTAAGTCCCTAAATGCAAACTAAAAGTTTGGAAGGAGCCCTTACCTTAACGTTAGCTTTAACGTCGATTTACGGCACCACGATCAATTCCGGTAAAACTTTGCTCGCGAAGTCGCTTCCAAAGTTAGCTCACTAGCACCGTAGTGTAGTGGTGAGCAACTTTCCCTTCTATCCCTTCGCGAAACGAAGCTTGGATCCAGAAGAAACAGCGAGATTTGTGTTTGACAGTTTTGAAATCCCTAAACCGTTTTCCTTCGTTTTCGGATCAAAGAGGAAAAGTGGAGTTGAGAAATCCTTGTCCTATCACCCACTATCAATTTTCGAATCCAAAGGAAAGAAAAGGAAGCAAAAACGAGCAACAATGGAGGAAGGGAGAAGAATGGGTCACGCGAGGAAGAAGAAGAAGTTTTCTGTTTTCCTTCTTTTCTTTTTCTTCCCTCTCCTTTTCTTTTCTTTCTTTTTCCTTCTTTTCCTTTCTATTTTCTCCTCTTTTCCCTCCACACAAACATATATATTAATATAATTAACAAATATCTCAAAATCTTTAGATATTTATTAAATTACCCTTTCACCCATAACGCATTAAACTCTTCGTAAAAGATTCACCGCGGTTAATTTAATTTATTTATCGATGAGTAATTCTAATCGGGCATCAAAATATCTTTTTGATCATATAAACTCCAAAATATTAATAACTTGGCTAAAAAGCCCCTGAGTTCGATACCAAAATCCAATAAAATACAAAAGGTATAATTTAAAATTACGGGTCTTACAGAAATACTTGGTTATTAAGTGGTCCATTGACCGACCTCTCTTTCCTGTGAACCCCTCTAGTACATGAATTATCGTGTGACCTCAACCTATTGTCCCCCTAATAGAAAGTGAAGATGATTAGAATAATCATCTTCATATTATTTTAGTTTTTGAATAAATATTTTCTTAATGATATTGAATAACATGATTTGTTACTAATTATGTAAAACGAATAAATGTTAGTTATAAAAAAAAAACATTCATAAACTTTTCTATCAAATAAGTATTTTTTTTTAAGTAATGATCTGGATTAAAAATTTGGGGCGTTACACAATGAACTAGCGTTGGAACACTACTATTGTTGTCAACAAGAGTCATTGAGTCACTCTCCACTTGAAGTTAAGAAACCCCCTATCTTTGTGCCATGACAATTCCAATCTTCTTGTTGACCTCTCGGCCTTTTGTTGGTAATGTTCTTGAAGATCCATTCCCTACAATTTATAGAGAATATATTAGAAATCAAAACAGAAGGGATTAAGTTGATTTGAGCATGGATTCTAGTTTCCTTCTCAACCGCACACCCATTGCACAATGGGTCCATTACAACTCCCCACTTGCTTCTACAATGGTTGGTAATGAGGCCTTTATGGACCGTCATCCACATAAAAGTTTGAATCCTCTAAGGACCTTTCCGCCTCCATAGATCCCTCCACTGCCATTCAATAGATTGGAGATTACTCCTCTACATATTGTAGGCACTATGAACCATGAAATGGTGAGTGCTAATACGACCATCGGTGTTAATGGGTGCATGAAGAACCATATTTTGATGAACAATGCTATTATGTTGGTTATTATAAAGAAAAGTTAGATCCCACCCCCTGAAGGAGAGGTGACATTTATCACCATCAAAGTAGTATCAATAATCGAATGAGTATGAAAACTTATTAGAGACCCCCATTCAACCTCCAATTGTCTGACGAAAAATTGATATGTTTCCCATTTCCCAAACATCACACTGTCTTCTACTAGAAACAATCCCATATAAGAATCAAGATGGTTTTATACTTAAAGTTTTGATGTTAACAAAAGTATTTTATGAGGAAAATATATTTGATTTCATAGAGTATGAAAGAAGATTCATGTTTTTGAAGACAATCTAAAATAAGATTTGATTCGGATTTATAATAGAAAAAAAAATATTTGACCGAGTTAAAAAGAAGATATGGTCAAGATTTGAAGAAAATTTGATGAAGATTTGATCAAGATTTATCTACAAAAAGATATGAATTATTTACAACAATATTTGATCACTATCACAAGAAGATATGAATTATTTACAAGAAGATTTGATCAAGATTTATCTACAAAAAGATATGATCAAGAATTGTTTACAAGAAGAAACACTCACAAGAAGATACAATTATTATTTGCAAAGATATGATTCAGGTTTTGACAAAGGACAAAATATTGAATCGGACTTAGTCATATTTCTACTTGTAAAAGTTCAAGATCCAGTCCAATACTATTTTCAGGCCCATATCAAAGCAAGCAAAAGGAATGAAGTTTCATATAAAGAATTTGAGAAAACAATCTTAACAAAATACAAACAATATCAATATGAAGAATTTAAAAACTTGATCTTAACAAAATACAAACATTATCAATTTGAAGAATTTACAAACTCAATCTCAACAAATTACGAACAAGATCAATATCGAAGAACTACTTAGATTGGATTTAGAAATAAAGAATTGGCTAAAGAACATATCATCAAAAAGAATTTTGTTAAGAATTATTTTTGAATAAGATCATTGTTGACCAAGCTAGGAATGAAGATCAATTAAGATTAAACAAGAACTAAATTGAAGTCCTGATTTTATCTATAAATAGATACTCAAGGCTGAAGAAGAAGATCATTGAAAAATTAGAAAACTGTAGAAAAACTCAAGCTCCAAATCTCAAATACATCTTAGGGTTCAAAGAGAGAAATACTTGTTCGCATGAGATATACTTTCTAAGTGTTTTTCTTAGAGTATGATAGTCATTGTTATAATCAACTTCTTAGAAGAAACTACTCAAGTTCCTAACCTTTCTATTAAAACCCGACAATGGTGTTAGTGTGCCTTCAACAATGTAGGGTTTTTAGATTGTATGGAGAAGATTTGGCTGGTAGAGTTAAGGTGTGTATGTTCCTCAAATGTCTAGGTTTGTTAGTTTTTTTAGAATTGGAGGGTCAGGTGCTTTGTAATTCACATTGTTGAATTAGTGGATTAAATCCTTACGAGTGAAGAGATTGGATATAGCCAAGTTAGTAGTGAACTAGGATAAATTACTTGTGTCACTTTATTCTTGCACTTCTTTTTTCTTTGTTGCTTCTACTATAAGTAATCATCAAGTTTGAATCAATTTAATCAAATAATGAAAAAGTTATCAACTTAGTCAATCACAATTTAACCCCCTTCTCGTGTTTGCACATTCAACTAGCATCAAAGCACAACCTCAAGGCTAAGCTATTTACAATGTTTGAGGGAAGATCCAATGGTTCAACATGTTTGGACTCAGTGAAGAAGCTACTAGAGGAAACATCAACATACCACCTCTACTTGATAAAGAACATTTTGAGTAATGGAAGGACAAGCCGAGAAGTTTCTTTATTTCACAAGATCTTGAACTTTAGGACTTGGTGGAAGATGGTTATACTGCTCCAAAGAATATTGATGTTATTGAGATTCCAAGGAAAGAAATGAATGTTGATCATTAGAAGATGTACTAGATGCATCATAAGTCCATAACATTAATGATAAATGCAATCACTTTTAGGCTTACTTGTAATTTTAGTCCCTTTATTTTAGCTGAATTATGAAAATAGTCACCCTCATTTTTTTTGTCCCCCAAACAAAATTTTGATCCAAAACTTGATGAAATGTCATTTTTTTAATGATGTGTCAAAAAAATAGTTGATGTGGTAAATATGTGGATTAATTACATTTTATTATTATTATTCCAAATTTGTAAAATATTTTCTATTTTTAAAAACACATTTCCTATTTTATTACATATTTTAATTACAAAAACATAAAATAAAATAAAAAGACACATTCCTTTTTCTAATCCCTAATTCCATTCCATTCCATTATTGAATGTTCTTCTTCTTCATCGTCACCTTCTTCTTCTCCGTTCATCTTCGTAGACGAAATCAAAAATTGAGAATGCGAAATCACCTCCAGGTTTACTCGCCATTGGAACACAAAACCAAAAACAGAGAACATGATCTAGAAGAAAACGATTAATGGGAAATCAGATAAAGAAGTGAAGAAACAAGATAAATTATGAAGCGAAGAAGAGAAGGATGGAATAAGATTAGGGTTGACTCACATTTCACTTTCAAGCTAAAGTACTTTTCTGATGAAGTCGTGTTCTTTAGCTCTCGATGAATTATGGATTAAAATAGGAATGTGTTTTTTTTTAATGTTTCTATAATTATAATTAAATCATGTAATATAATAAAAAATGTGTTTTTAAAAATAGAAAATGTGTTTTACAAATTTGGAATAATAATAAAATGTAATTAATTCACATGGAATTTTGCACATCATGTTTTTTTTGACACATCATTAAAAAATGACATTTCATCAACTTTTGAAACAATATTCTATGTGGGGACCACAACTGGGGACAAATATAATGCATAAACTATTTTTATGATTCAACTAAAATAGGGGGAAAAAAACTGTAATTAAGTCAGGTATTTAAAAGAAAAATTGCTATCAAAATTATAGTTTTCTCATCATCAAAACAGGGAGATTATTGGAACCAAGTTGGTTTTATACTTAGATTTTTCATGTTAACAAGTGTATTTTATAAGAACAATATATATGACTTCATAGAGTATGAAAGAAGGCATGTGTTTTTGAAGATAGTCTTAAATAATATTTTATTTAGATTTATGATTGAAGAAAATATTTGACCAAGTTGAAAAGAAGATATGGTCAAGATTTGAAGAAGATATGATCAACATTTTATCACAATAAGATATGAATTATTTACAAGAAGATTTGATATAGTTTTATCACAAGAAGATATGAATTAATTACAAGAAGATTTGATCAAGATTTATCAACAAGAAGATATGATCAAGAATTGTTTACAAGAAGAAACACTCACAAGAAGATACATTTATTATTTGCAAAGATATGATTCATATTTTGAAAATGGAAAAAAAATTCTAAAATGGACTTAGTCATATTCCTACTTGTGAAAGTTCAAGAATCGGTCCAACATTATGTTCCCACCTAGACCAAAGCAAGCAATAGGATGAAAATTTCATATGAAAAAATTTGCGAAACAAATCTAAACATATTATGAACATTATTAACCTAAAAAATTTACAAACTCAATATTAACAAAAATACAAACAATATCAATCTGAAGAATTTACAAACTCAATTTGAACAAAATACGAACAAAATTAATCGAGAAGAACTGCTAAGATTGGATTCAAAGATAGAGAATTGGTTAAAGAAAAATTATCAAAATAAAACATGTTTAGAATTATTTTTGAATAAGATCATTGTTGGTCAAGCTATGAATGAAGTGTTAAGACAAAATCTCAATTTAAATGTTTTGAGGATAATTAAAAAGATTAATTAAAGATTATTAATTATGATTCTAAATGTTTGGATATTTACCATGTGCATTCGAGTGTATTAAAACAAGATAGGTATCAAACATCACATATCAGATCCTTTTAAAATCAAAGAAAGCAGTTATGGAAAACGAAGATTGATCTTGAAGCAGTTCTGGAAAACGAAGATTGTTCTTGAAGTAGTTCTGGAAAACGAAGAACGATCTTCGTTTATGACAAAAACAAGAATATTCAGTTTCCTTGTAAAAGATTGGATCTTGGAAACACTACTCATCTCGTATCTTCTTATAGAATCAGCAAGGATCAATCTAAATCATATTTGTTCCAGAATTTGAAGAATCAAAGACATGCTTCATTAAAAGCATAATACAAGATCATTCTTCATATAAAGCAAGTGCAAGTACAAAGCTACAAGCTATAAAGTACACTACTGATTGCACCTTTCTAAACCTGCACACGTGACTGAAAAGCATGCATTCCACTCAGGAAACTGACACAATCACAAAGTACAAGATAGTTAATCACAAACAAATTCAAAGAACAATCTTAGATCTTAGATCTCAAGATTGATCTTGGATGCAGCTGTGATCACTCTTGCTTTTTGGCAAACTTTATCCAACAACTATCTCATGACAGTTGGCCCTATTTCAACGGTCATATGAGCTGTCCCAAGCTATCTTGAAGTCTATAAATGCAGCTTCAAGATGAAGAACAATATACAACTCGAATCACAAATAAAAGCATCAATCATTTCAGTCTTACTCAAGTATGTCAATATTGTTCTTTAGGCTTGCTGTTTTTCAATCTTTGTGTTGTGAATCAGTAACAACTAAATTCTATTTATAGAATCTATTTCTCAAACTAGAGTTGAGTAAATACTCAGATTCTAAATAGTCTCAAATTAGCCACTTTGTAACTCAAGGTTATCTTGTCAACATGATCTTGAGTAATTTGCAGAAATTGTTTCAGGTTTTGAAAGGTAACTGGTTAAAGCCTTTCCAAAATAGTAAGGTAGAACTGAAGAAATCCTTTCTTGGTAGAAGGTTAGAAACTATGTAAAGATCAAGATTGATCTGTGAAAAAAGTGTGATGACCAAGAACAATCTTTCCTTTGAGCACATAGTGGAAAATCTCATTCTTGTGAGGACTAGACGTAACCCGTAATTGGGTGAACCAGGATATATGCCTGCATAATCTTTCTATCTCTATCTTTGTTTACTGTATGCTTAACAATCAGATTAACCAAGATTGATCTTCAATATTACCAAGATCAATCTTGGATTAAGTTCTTAACTTTAAAACAGAAATTTTAAAAAAAGGGGGGCAATTATTATTCAAACCCCCTTCCTTATAATTGACATTGTTACTTCAATTGGCATCAGAGCCAGTCTCTAAGATTTAATCACCCAAAAAGTGTTAGAGCAAAATATTCAGGAAGAAAAATGTCAAAAGCTAAATACATAGCTGAAGGAGGGTCTTAAATACATATTTTGATGGCTTAGATTATTACTTCTGGAAAAACAAAATGCAGCTGTTTCTAAAATCACAAGATACGGGTATGTGGAGAATCATCACATATGGAGACTTTATACCAAGAATAGATCAAAACGATCCAACATCAGCTGAAAAGAAAGAAACAAATAGGACAACAGATGAAAAATCCAAGGTACTCTTAAACTCAAAAGCTAAATTGTTTTTTTATCATGTGCTTTAAGTAGGGAAGAAAGTGAAAGAGTAGATGAATGTGATACGGCCAAGAAGGAATGAGACACATTGCAAACTCACCATGAGGGAACAAGTCATGTTAAGGAAACAAGAATTGACATTGGTATCAAAAAGTTCTAATTGTTTGAAATGAATGACGAAGAAACAATCGATGAAATGTATTCAAGGTTCACAACTATAGTGAACGAAATGCGTTCCCTTGACAAAGCTTATTCAGTACAAGACAGGGTAAGAAAAATCATGAGATGTCTTCCAATCATATGGAGACCAATGGTGACAGCTATAAGTCAAGCCAAGAATCTAGAAGTATTGGGCTTAGAAGAACTTATAGGAACTCTAAAGGCACATGAAGTACTGATACTGGAAGATAAACCTGTAAAGAAAGGAAAAGTAATAGCCTTAAAAGCATCTCAAAGCTCACCAAACATTCAACAAACAAATGAGAAAAGTGATTGAGAAGATAGCCAGGAAGATGCTGATGAAGAAATTGCTCTTCTCACAAGAAAAATATAAAGAATGATGAGGAGAAGAGATTATATCAAAAAAGGATCCCCAGACAAAAAAGACTTCAAGACTAAGATTGATAAAAGCAAAATCACTTGCTTTGGATGCAACAAACAAGGACATTACAAAACTGAATGTCCATCAAACAAAAAAGGACCAAAGAAATTTCCTTTCGAAAAGAAGTCAATGATGACAACCTGGGATGAATCTAATGAATCAGAAACAGATGAACATGAAGAACCGAATCTATGTTTAATGGAAAACATTGAAGAAATAGAGGTAACAAATTCTGAACCATGTCATGTGTGCAAACAAATGGAAATTGAATTTGATAATTTGCTAAATGATTCAAACTTTCTCATTCAAAAATGTAGTTCTTTTAAAGAAAAATTTCACAAAGAAAAAGAAGAGAAAGAGAAAATTCAGGCTATGAATGATAAACTTAAAGAGATCATTTAAAATCTGAAAGATTCTCAACTCAGAAATTTGGAAACTGAAAAATCAGTAAGCCAAGATCGATCTTCATCTCAAACGACGAACGATCTTCTCAAGGCTGAAGTTGAAACTCTTAAGAATGATTTGAAATTTTTTATTAAAGCTACTGAGACCTTTCGGAAAATCATGGAATCCCAAGTAGGATATTTGATAAAGTTGGGCTTGATTTTGATAAAACTCAAAAAACCAAAATGTATGAAACCTTTTTTGTTCTTGAACTAAAGAAAGGAAAATGAAAAATCAAATGTTCATATTGTGACAAAATTGGACATTTAGAATTTGCATGTTACTTTAAAAAAAGGGATGAAAAAATCAAAAATAGAAGAATCTTAAAAAATGAAAAACATTTGACACTAAAATCAAATTTTTTCTGAAAAACTGAAAAAGCAAGAACGAGCTTCATTAAATGTAAAAAACGAAGATCGATCTGGGGGCTTATAAAAAACAACTGATATTCAGTTTTTTAAACCATTTTCAAAAACCACTAAAGATTATTCTCTGTCTAAAACTGATCATTTTGAGAAATCATGTAAAACTAAGAAAAAAATCAGATTTCATAGCTAACTCGTATGGACCCAAAATCAAGTGGGTACCTAAAAAGGATACAACACATTATGTAGGATGGATCTCAAGATGTCAAGAAAATGCCATGGTTTTTGGACAGTGGCTGTTTAAGGCATATGACGGGCGACAAGAATTGCTTCATGTAATTTATCAAAAAAGATGGAGGGTCCGTAACATTTGGAAACAACGATCAAGCCAAGATCAAAGGAAAAGGAACCATAGGTACAATAAGTTCTGCCAAAATCAATGATGTTCAATATGTTGAAGGATTAAAACATAATCTTCTTAGCATTAGTCAACTATGTGATAATGACTTTGAAGTTATTTTCAAACCAAACATATGTAAAGTGAGAATGGCAAATTCAAGAGAAATCATATTTTCTGCATCCAGAAAGAAAAATCTTTATATTTTATACATTGAAGAATTACTAGTTGAATCTTGCCTCATGTCTACAAATAAAGACAAATGGATATGGCATAAGAGAACTAGACATTTGAGTATGAAAATAATTTCAAAACTTTCAAATTTAGATCTTGTTAGAGGACTTCCTAAAATAAGTTTTGAAAAAGATAAGATTTTTGGTCCCATAAAAACCACCAGTTGAGGAGGTATGAAATATGGATTTGTCATTGTTGATGATTTTTCTAGATACATATGGGTGCTATTTTTAAAACAAAAAGATGGATGCTTTCAAAATTTTTTGTAAAAAATTTCAAAATGAAAAAGAATCCAAAATGATCAATGTAAGAAGTGATCATGGTGGTGAATTCATTAATGCATCCTTCAAAACATTTTTTGATGAACTTGGCATCTCTCATAATTTATATTGTGCAAGAACTCCACAACAAAATGGAGTTCTTGAAAGAAAAATAGAACATTGCAAGAGATGGCAAGAACGATCTTGGAAGAGTCAAATGTGGAGAAGTATTTTTGGGCTGAAGCTATAAATACCTCGTGCTACATTTTGAATCTTGTTTCAATTAGAAAAATGATAAATAAAAAACCCTACGAAATTTGAAAAAATAGAAAACCAAATATTTCATACTTTCACATCTTTGGTTGTTATTATTATATTTTAAACAACAAAGATAAGTTGGCAAAATTTGATGCGAAATCGGACAAAGCTATATTTCTAGGATACTCAACAGAATCTAAGGGATATCACATGTTTAACTTATGAACTAAAACTTTTGAAATCAATATGCATATTTTATTTGATGAGTTTGATGATCTTGAATTAAAAAAGAAAGATGAAGAGGAAGAAGATCAATGTGGGCAAACACAGCACATCGATCTTCAGGAAAACAAGATTGATGAACAATCTCCTTTCCCAAATCCTCCTAGAAGCTGGAAATTAATAGGTGATCATCCTCCAAATTAAATCATTGGAGATACAAATGATGGTATTAGAACTAGAATGTCATTTAAAGATGATGCAAACAGCAACATGGCAATGATATATCAAGTAAAGCCAAAATCCATTAAAGAAGCAATAATTGATCAATATTGGATTGATGCAATGAAAGAAGAACTTCTTCAATTTGAGAAAAATGAGGTATGGACTCTTGTTCTAAATCCACAAGATCAAACAACATAAAAATGGGATTTTTATTTGTCAAGAAAAATATATCAAAGATCTTTTAAAGAAATACAAAATGAGTGAAGCCAAGATTATGCCTACTCCCATGCATCCATCATCCTCATTAGATAAAGATGAAAATGGACAATCAATTTTCGAAAAAGAATATAGAGGTAAAAGTTCATCCAATGACACAAATGAACTTATTGGATGCACAAGAGTCTTTTAAAACCCTAATTGGACAAGAATAAGCCTTGGGAGGACGATAATTACCTAAATGTACATCAAATGATTCAAATACACCTAATGGATGCACAAGGTTGGTTAAAAACCCTAATTGGACAAGAATAAGCCTAGAGAGGACGACAATGACCTAAATCTACATCGAATGACACCAACACACATGTTGGATGCTCGAGATTGGTTAAAAACCGTAATTGGACAAGAATAAGCCTAAGGAGGACAAAAATGACCTAAATGTTCATCCAATGACTCAAGCACACCTGTTGTATGCACAAGTTTAGTTAAAAACCCTAATTGGACAAGAAAAAGCTTAGGGAGGACGAAAACGACCTTAAAGATCATCCAACGACACAAATGCACTTATTGGATTCACAAGATTCTTTAAAAACCCTAACTGGATAAAAATAAGCATAAGGAGGAAAAAAATGACCTAAATGTACAACCAATGACACACATGAACTTATTGGATGCATAAGATTGCTTAAAAACCCTAATTGGACAAGAATAAGCCTGGGGTGGACGAAAATAACCTAAATGTTCATCCAATGATACAAACACACCTATTGGATGCACAAGATCGAGTAAAAACCCTAATTGGACAAGAATAAACCTAGGGAGAAAGAAAATGACGTAAATGTTCATCCAATGACACAAATGATCTTATTGGATGCACAAGATTCGTTAAAAACCCTTATTGGATAAGAATAAGCCTAGGGAGGACGAAAATGTCCTAAATTTACAACCAATGACACACATGAACTTATTGGATGCACAAGATTGCTTAAAAACCCTAATTGGACAAGAATAAGCCTAGGGATGACCAAAATTATCTAAATGTTCCCTCAATAACACAAACCTACCTATTGGAAGCACAAGATTGCTTAATAACCCTAATTGGACAAGAATAAGCCTAGGGAGGATGAAAATGAACTAAATGTACAACCAATGACACACATGACCTTATTGGATGAACAAGATTGCTTAAAACAAACCTATTGGATGCACAAGATTGGTTAAAACCCTAATTGGACAAGAATAAGCCTAGGGAGGATGAAAGTAACATAAATGTTCATCCAATGCCACAAATACACCTATTGGATGTACAAGGTTGGTTAAAAACCCTAATTGGACAAGAATAAGCCTAGAAAAGACAATAATGACCTAAATCTACATCGAATGACACAAAAACACCTGTTAAAAACCCTAATTGAACAAGAATAAGCCTAGGGAGGACCAAAATGACCTAAATGTGCATCCAATGACTCAAACACACCTGTTGGATGTGCAAGATTGGCTAAAACCTTAATTGGACAAGAATAAGCCTAGGGAGGACATAATTCAGCTAAATGTTCACTTAATGAAACAAACACACCTATTGGATGCCCAAGATTAGTTAAAAACCCTAATTAGACAAGAAAAAGTCTATGGCGGACGGAAATGAGCTAAAAGTTAATCCAATAATACAAATGAACTTATTGGAATCATAATATTGCTTGAAAACCCTAATTGGACAAGAATAAGCCCAGGTATGACGAAAATGACCTAAAAGCTCATCCAACGACACAAATGCACTTATTGGATGCACAAGATTCGTTAACAACCCAAACTGGATAAGAATAAGCCTAAGGACGACAAAAAAGACCTAAATGTACAACCAATGACACACATGAACTTATTGGATGCATAAGATTGCTTAAAAATCCTAATTGGACAAGAATAAGCCTGGGGTGGACGAAAATAACCTAAATGTTCATCCAATGAGACAAACACTCCTCTTGGATGCACAAGATCTAGTAAAAATGTCCTAAATGTTCATGCAATGAAACAAATAATCTTATTGGACGCACAAGTTTCTTTTAAAACCCTAATTGGATAAGAATAAGTCTAGGGAGGATGAAAATGACGTAAATCTACAACCAATGACACACATGAACTTATTGGTTGCACAAAATTGGTTAAAAACCCTAATTGGACAAGAATAAGCCTAGGGAGGTCGAACATGACCTAAATGTACAGCCAATGACACAAATGATCTTATTGGATTCACAAGATTCATTAAAAACCATTATTGGATAAGAATAAGCCTAGGGAGGACGAAAATGACCTAAATGTACAACCAATGGCACAAATAAACTTATTGGATGCACAAGTTTGCTGAAAATCCCTAATTGGGCAAGAATAAGCCTTGGAGGGACAAAAATGACCTACACGTTAATCCCATGACACAAATGAACTTATTGGATGCACAAGATTGTTTAAAACTCTAATTGGACTAGAATAAGCCTATGGAAAACGAAAATGACCTAAATGTTCATCCTCTGACACAAATGAACTTATTGGATGTAGAAGATTTGTTAAAAATCCTAATTGGACAAGAATAAGCCTTGGGAGAACAAAAATGACCTAAATGTTCATCCAATGACACAAACACACCTATTGGATGCACAAGATTGGTTAAAAACCCTAATTGGACAAGAATAAGCCTAAGGATGACCAAAATTACCTAAATGTTCCCTCAATTTCACAAACCTACCTATTTGAAGCACAAGATTGCTTAAGAACCCTAATTGGACATGAATAAGCCAAGGGAGGACGAAAATCACCTAAAAGATCATCCATTATCACAAATGAACTTATTGGATGCACAAGATTCTTTAAAATCCCTAACTGGATAAGTATAAGCCTAAGGAGGACGAAGATGACATAAATGTTCATCCAATGAAACAAACACACCTACTAGATGCACAAGATTGGTTAAAAGCCCTAATTGGACAAGAATAAGCCTAGGGATGACCAAAATTTCCTAATTGTTCCCGCAATGACACAAACCTACCTATTGGAAGCATAAGATTGCTTAAGAACCCTAATTGGACCAGAATAAGCCTAGGGAGGACGAAAATCACCTAAGAGATCATCTAATATCACAAATGAACTTATTGGATGCACAAGATTCTTTAAAAACCCTAACTGGATAAGAATAAGCGAAGGAGGACGAATATGACCTAAATAAACAACTAATGACACACATGAACTTATTGGATGAACAAGATTGCTTGAAAACCCTAATTGGATAAGAATAAGTCTAAGGTGGACGAAAATGACCTAAATATTCATCCAATGACTCAGATACACCTGTTGGATCCAATGACACACATGAACTTATTGGATGCATAAGATTGCTTAAAAACCCTAATTGGACAAGAATAAGCCTGGGGTGGACGAAAATAACCTAAATGTTCATCCAATGATACAAACACACCTATTGGATGCACAAGATCGAGTAAAAACCCTAATTGGACAAGAATAAACCTAGGGAGAAAGAAAATGACGTAAATGTTC
Organism: Cicer judaicum; assembly: GCA_037974835.1. NCBI lineage: Eukaryota > Viridiplantae > Streptophyta > Magnoliopsida > Fabales > Fabaceae > Cicer > Cicer judaicum. The sequence goes on from JBBPBS010000647.1 coordinate 351,402, forward strand.
ATCCAATGACACAAATGATCTTATTGGATGCACAAGATTCGTTAAAAACCCTTATTGGATAAGAATATGCCTAGGGAGGACGAAAATGTCCTAAATTTACAACCAATGACACACATGAACTTATTGGATGCACAAGATTGCTTAAAAACCCTAATTGGACAAGAATAAGCCTAGGGATGACCAAAATTATCTAAATGTTCCCTCAATAACACAAACCAACCTATTGGAAGCACAAGATTGCTTAATAACCCTAATTGGACAAGAATAAGCCTAGGGAGGACGAAAATCACCTAAAAGATCATCCAATATCACAAATGAACTTATTGGATGCCCAAGATTCTTTAAAAACCCTAACTGGATAAGAATAAGCTTAAGGAGGACGAAGATGACACAAATGTTCATCCAATGACACAAACACACCTATTGGATGCACAAGATTGGTTAAAAACCCTAATTGGACAAGAATAAGCCTAGGGAGGTAGAAAATGACCTAAATGTACAGCCAATGAGACAAATGAACTTATTGGATGCCCAAGATTGGCTAAAAACCCTAATTGGACAACAATAAGCCTAGGGATGACCAAAATTTCCTAAATGTTCCCTCTATGACACAAACCTACCTATTGAAGCACAAGATTGCTTAAGAACCCTAATTGGACATGAATAACCCTAGGGAGGACGAAAATCACCTAAGAGATCATCTAATATCACAAATGAACTTATTGGATGCACAAGATTCTTTTAAAACCTAACTGGATAAGAATAAGCCTAAGGAGGACGAATATGACCTAAATGTACAACAAATGACACACATGAACTTATTGGATGAACAAGATTGCTTATAAACCCTAATTGGACAAGAATAAGCCTAGGGAGGACCAAAATGACCTAAATGTTCATCCAATGACTCAAACACACATGTTGGATGCACAAGATTGGTTAAAACCCTAATTGGACAAGAATAAGCCTAGGGAGGACGAAAATACCCTAAATGCTCACTTAATGACACAAACACGCATATTGGATGCACAAGATTAGTTAAAAACCCTAATTGGATAATAATAAGCCTATGGAGGAAAAAAACGAGCTAAATGTTAATCCGTCGACACAAATGAACTTATTGGATGCACAAGATTGCTTAAAAACCATAATTGGACAAGATTCAGCCTAGGGAGGACGAAAATGACCTAAAAGATCATCCAATGACACAAATGTACTTATTGGATGCAAAAGATTCTTTAAAAACCCTAATTTGATAAGAATAAGCCTAGGGTGGACGAATATAACCGAAATGTTCATCAAATGACACAAACACACTTATTTGATGCATAAGATTGCGTAAAAACCCTAATTGGACAAGAATAAGCCTTGGGAGCACGATAATTACCTTAATGTACATCCAATGATTCAAATACACCTATTGGATGCACAAGGTTCATTAAAACCCTAAATTGACAAGAATAAGCCTAGGGAGCACGACAATGACCTAAATCTACATCGAATGATACCAACACACATTTTGGATGCTCGAGATTGGTTAAAAACCATAATTGGCAAGAATAAGCCTAACGAGGACCAAAATGACCTAAATATTCATCCAAAGACTCAAGCAAACCTGTTGGACGCACAAGTTTAGTTAAAAACTCTAATTGGATAAGAAAAAGCCTCGGGAGGACGAAAATGACCTAAAAGATCATCCAACGACACAAATGCACTTATTGGATGCACAAGTTTCTTTAAAAACCCTAACTGGATAAAAATAAGCCTAAGGAGGGCAAAAATGACATAAATGTACAACCAATGACACACATGAACTTATTGGATGCATAAGATTGCTTAAAAACCCTAATTGGACAAGAATAAGCCTGGGGTGGACGAAAATAACCTAAATGTTCATCCAATGACACAAACACACCTATTGGATACACAAGATCGAGTAAAACCCCTAATTGGACAAGAATAAGCCTAGGGAGGAAGAAAATGACGTAAATGTTCATCCAATCACACAAATGATCTTATTGGATGCACAAGATTCTTTAAAAAGCATTATTGGATAAGAATAAGCCTAGGGAGGACGAAAAAGACCTACATGTACAGCCAATGAGACACATGAACTTATTGGATGCACAAGATGGCATAAAAACCCTAATTGGACAAGAATAAGCCTAGGGTGGACGAAAATAACCTAAATGTTCATCCAGTGACACAAAAACACCTATTGGATGCACAAGATTGGTTAAAAACCCTAACTGGACAAGAATAAGTCTTGGGAGGACGAAAATAACCTAGAAGTGCATCCAATGTCACGAATAGACCTATTGGATGCACAAGGTTGGTTAAAAACCATAATTGAACAACAATAAGCCTAGCGAGGACGAAAATGACCTAAATGTTAATCCAATGACACAAATGAACTTATTGGATGCACAAGATTGATCAAAAACCCTAATTGGACAAGAATAAGCCTAGGGAAGACGAAAATGACCTAAATGTTCATCCTCTAACACAAATGAACTTATTGGATGCAGAAGATTTGTTAAAAACCCTAATTGGACAAGAATAAGCCATAGGAGGACGAAAATGTCCTAAATGTTCATCCAATGACACAAACACACCTATTGGATGCACAAGATTGGTTAAAAACCCTAATTGGACAAGAATAAGCCTAGGGAGGTCAAAAATGACCTAAATGTACATCCAATGACACAAATGAACTTATTGGATGGACAAGATTGGCTAAAAACCATAGTTGGACAAGAATAAGCCTAGGGATGACCAAAATTACCTAAATGTTCCCTCAATAACACAAACCTACCTATTGGAAGCACAAGATTGCTTAAGAACCCTAATAGGACATGAATAAGCCTTGGGAGGACGAAAATCACCTAAAAGATCATCCAATATCACAAATGAACTTATTGGATGCCCAAGATTCTTTAAAAACCCTAACTGGATAAGAATAAGCTTAAGGAGGACGAAGATGACACAAATGTTCATCCAATACCACAAACACACCTATTGGATGCACAAGATTGGTTAAAAACCCTAATTGTACAAGAATAAGCCTAGGGAGGTAGAAAATGACCTAAATGTACAGCCAATGACACAAATGAACTTATTGGATGCACAAGATTGGCTAAAAACCCTAATTGGACAAGAATAAGCCTAGGGATGACCAAAATTTCCTAAATGTTCCCTCAATGACACAAACCTACCTATTGAAGCACAAGATTGCTTCAGAACCCTAATTGGACATGAATAAGCCTAGGGAGGACGAAAATCACCTAAGAGATCATCTAATATCACAAATGAACTTATTGGATGCAGAAGATTCTTTTAAAACCTAACTGGATAAGAATAAGCCTAAGGAGGACGAATATGACCTAAATGTACAACAAATGACACACATGAACTTATTGGATGAACAAGATTGCTTAAAAACCCTAATTGGACAAGAATAAGCCTAGGGAGGACCAAAATGACCTAAATGTTCATCCAATGACTCAAACACACATGTTGGATGCACAAGATTGGTTAAAACCCTAATTGGACAAGAATAAGCCTAGGGAGGACGAAAATACCCTAAATGCTCACTTAATGACACAAACACGCATATTGGATGCACAAGATTAGTTAAAAACCCTAATAGGAAATAAATAAGCATAGGGAGGACGAAAATAACCTAAATGTTCATCAAATGTCACAAATAGACCTATTGGATGCACAAGGTTGGTTAAAAACCCTAATTGGACAATAATAAGCCTAGGGATTAAAAACAAATGAAACAAATGAACTTATTGGATGCACACGATTGATTAAAAACCCTAATTGGATGAGAAAAAGCCTCGGGCAGAAGAAAATGACCTAAATGTTCATCCTATGACACAAATGAACTTATTGGATACAGAAAATTTGTTTAAAACCCTAATTGGACAAGAATAAGCCTTGGGAGGACGAAAATGACCTAAATGTTCTTCCAATGACACAAACACACCAATTGGATGCACAAGATTGGTTGAAAACCCTAATTGGACAAGAATAAGCGTAGGAAGGACGAAAAACACCTAAATGTTCATCCAAAGACACAAACACACCTATTGGATGCACAAGATTGCTTAAATACCCTAATTGGATAAGAATAAGCCTAGGGTAGACAGAAATTACCTAAATGTTAATCCAATGACACAAATGAACTTATTGGATGCATAAGATTGGTTAAAAACCCTAATTGGACAACAATAAGTCTAGGGAGGACGAAAATGTCCTAAATGT
>JBBPBS010000647.1:357076-396010 GCA_037974835.1 Cicer judaicum
AATGACCTAAATGTTCATCCAAAGACACAAACACACCTATTGGATGCACAAGATTGCTTAAATATCCTAATTGGATAAGAATACGCCTAGGGTAGACAGAAATTACCTAAATGTAAATTCAATGACACAAATGAACTTATTGGATGCATAAGATTGGTTAAAAACCCTGATTGGACAACAATAAGTCTACGGAGGACGAAAATGACCTAAATGTACATCCAATGACACAAATTAACTTGTTGGATGCACAAGATTAGCTAAAAACGTTAATTGGACAAGAATAAGCCTAGGGAGGACCAAAATGACACAAAAGATCATCCAACGAGACAAATGAACTTAATGCATGCACAAGATTCTTTAAAAAACCCTAATTGGATAAGAATAAGCCTAGAGAGGACGAAAATGACCTAAATGTACAACCAATGACACACATGAACTTAATGGATGCACAAGATTCTTTAACAACCCTAACTAGATAAGAATAAGCCTAAGGACGACAAAAAAGACCTAAATGTACAACCAATGACACACATGAACTTATTGGATGCATAAGATTGCTTAAAAATTCTAATTGGACAAGAAGAAGCCTGGGGTGGATGAAAATAACCTAAATGTTCATCCAATGACACAACACACCTAATGGATGCACAAGATCGAGTAAAAACCCTAACTGGACAAGAATAAGCTTAGGGAGGACAAAAATGTCCTTAATGTTCATCCAATGACACAGATGATCTTATTGGACGCACAAGTTTCTTTAAAAACCCAAATTGGATAAGAATAAGTCTAGGGAGGATGAAAATGACCTAAATTTACAACCAATGACACACATGAACTTATTGGATGCACCAGATTGCTTAAAAACCCTAATTGGACAAGAATAAGCCTAGGGTGGACGAAAATAACCTAAATGTTCATCGAATGACAAAAAAACATCTATTGGATGCACAAGATTGGTTAAAAACCCTAACTGGGCAAGAATAAGCCAAGGGAGGACAAAAATGACCTAAATGTTAATTCGATGACACAAATGAACTTATTGGTTGCACAAGATTGATTAAAACCCTAATTGGACCAGAGTAAGCCTAGGGAAGACGAAAATGACCTAAATGTTCATCCAATGACACAAACACACCTATTGAATGCACAAGATTGCTTAAAAACCATAATTGGACAATAATATACATAAGGAGGACAGAAAACAAGATTAGTTGAAAACCCTAATTGGACAAGAATAAGCCTATAGAGGACGAAAATGACCTAAATGTTGATTCAATGATACAAATTAACTTATGGGATGCACTAGATTGCTTTAAACCCCTAATTGGACAAGAATATGCCAAGGGATGACAAAAATGACCTGAATGTATATCCAATGACACGAATAAACTTATTGGATGCACAAGATTGGCTGAAAACACTATTTGGACAAGAATAAGCCTAGGGAGGATGAAAATGACCTAAAAGTTCATCCAACCAATGACACACATGAACTTATTGGATGCACAAGATTGCATAAAAACCCTAATTGGACAAGAAGAAGCGTAGGGTGGACGAAAATAACGTAAATGTTCATCCAATGACACTAACACACCATTGGATGCACAAGATTGCATAAAAACCCTAATTGCACAAGTATAAGCCTAGGGAGTACGAAAATGACCTAAAAGTTCCTCCAACGACACAAATGAACTTATTGGATGCACAAGATTTGTTAAAAACCCTAATTGGACAAGAATAAGGCTAGGGAGGACGAAAATGACCTAAATGTTCATCCAATGACACAAACACACCTATTGGATGCACAACATTGAATAAAAATTGCAATTCGACAAGAACAAGCCTAGGGAGGACGAAAAATGACCTAAAATATTCATCCAACGACACAAATGAACCTTTTGGATGCACAAGATTCTTCAAAACCCGTAATTGGATAAGAATAAGCCTAGGGAGAACGAAAATAACCTAAATGTACAACCAATGACACTCATGAACTTATTGGATGCACAAGATTGCTTAAAAACCCTAATTGGACAAGAATAAGCCTAGGGTGGACAAAAATAACCTAAATGTTCATCCAATGACACCAAAACACCTATTGGATGCACAAGATTGGTTAAAAACCCTAATAGGAAAAAAATAAGCATAGGGAGGACGAAAATAACCTAAATGTTCATCAAATGTCACAAATAGACCTATTGGATGCACAAGGTGGGTTAAAAACCCTAATTGGACAATAATAAGCCTAGGGATTAAAAACAAATGAAACAAATGAACTTATTGGATGCACACGATTGATTAAAAACCCTAATTGGATGAGAAAAAGCCTCGGGCAGAAGAAAATGACCTAAATGTTCATCCTATGACACAAATGAACTTATTGGATACAGAAAAATTGTTTAAAACCCTAATTGGACAAGAATAAGCCTTGGGAGGACGAACATGACCTAAATGTTCTTCCAATGACACAAACACACCAATTGGATGCACAAGATTGGTTGAAAACCCTAATTGGACAAGAATAAGCGTAGGAAGGACGAAAAACACCTAAATGTTCATCCAAAGACACAAACACACCTATTGGATGCACAAGATTTCTTAAATACCCTAATTGGATAAGAATAAGCCTAGGGTAGACAGAAATTACCTAAATGTTAATCCAATGACACAAAAGAACTTATTGGATGCAGAAGATTGGTTAAAAACCCTAATTGGACAACAATAAGTCTAGGGAGGACGAAAATGTCCTAAATGTGCATCCAATGACACAAATTAACTTGTTAGATGCACAAGATTAGCTAAAAACGCTAATTGGACAAGAATAAGCCTAGGGAGGACCAATATGACATAAAAGATCATCCAACGAGACAAATAAACTTAATGGATGCACAGTATTCTTTAAAAACCCTAATTGGATAAGAATAAGCCTAGGGAGGACGAAAATGACCTAAATGTACAACCAATGACACACATGAACTTAATGGATGCACAAGATTGCTTAAATACCCTAATTGGACAAGAAAAAGTCTAGGGAAGACGAAAATAACCTAAATGTTCATCCAATGACACAATTGAACTTATTGGATGCACAAGATTGGTTAAAAGCCCTAATTGGACAAGAATTAGCGTAGGAAGGACGAAAATGACCTAAATGTTCATCCAAAGACACAAACACACCTATTGGATGCACAAGATTGCTTAAATATCCTAATTGGATAAGAATACGCCTAGGGTAGACAGAAATTACCTAAATGTAAATTCAATGACACAAATGAACTTATTGGATGCATAAGATTGGTTAAAAACCCTGATTGGACAATAATAAGTCTACGGAGGAAGAAAATGACCTAAATGTACATCCAATGACACAAATTAACTTGTTGGATGCACAAGATTAGCTAAAAACGTTAATTGGACAAGAATAAGCCTAGGGAGGACCAAAATGACATAAAAGATCATCCAACGAGACAAATGAACTTAATGCATGCACAAGATCCTTTAAAAAACCCTAATTGGATAAGAATAAGCCTAGAGAGGACGAAAATGACCTAAATGTACAACCAATGACACACATGAACTTAATGGATGCACAAGATTCTTTAACAACCCTAACTAGATAAGAATAAGCCTAAGGACGACAAAAAAGACCTAAATGTACAACCAATGACACACATGAACTTATTGGATGCATAAGATTGCTTAAAAATCCTAATTGGACAAGAAGAAGCCTGGGGTTGATGAAAATAACCTAAATGTTCATCCAATGACACAACACACCTAATGGATGCACAAGATCGAGTAAAAACCCTAACTGGACAAGAATAAGCTTAGGGAGGACAAAAATGTCCTTAATGTTCATCCAATGACACAGATGATCCTATTGGACGCACAAGTTTCTTTAAAAACCCAAATTGGATAAGAATAAGTCTAGGGAGGTTGAAAATGACCTAAATTTACAACCAATGACACACATGAAGTTATTGGATGCACCAGATTGCTTAAAAACCCTAATTGGACAAGAATAAGCCTAGGGTGGACGAAAATAACCTAAATGTTCATCGAATGACAAAAAAACATCTATTGGATGCACAAGATTGGTTAAAAACCCTAACTGGGCAAGAATAAGCCAAGGGAGGACAAAAATGACCTAAATGTTAATCCGATGACACAAATGAACTTATTGGTTGCACAAGATTGATTAAAACCCTAATTGGACCAGAATAAGCCTAGGGAAGACGAAAATGACCTAAATGTTCATCCAATGAAACAAACACACCTATTGAATGCACAAGATTGCTTAAAAACCATAATTGGACAATAATATACATAAGGAGGACAGAAAACAAGATTAGTTGAAAACCCTAATTGGACAAGAATAAGCCTTTAGAGGACGAAAATGACCTAAATGTTGATTCAATGATACAAATTAACTTATGGGATGCACTAGAATGCTTTAAACCCCTAATTGGACAAGAATATGCCAAGGGATGACAAAAATGACCTGAATGTATATCCAATGACACAAATAAACTTATTGGATGCACAAGATTGGCTGAAAACACTAATTGGACAAGAATAAGCCTAGGGAGGATGAAAATGACCTAAAAGTTCATCCAACCAATGACACACATGAACTTATTGGATGCACAAGATTGCATAAAAACCCTAATTGGACAAGAAGAAGCGTAGGGTGGACGAAAATAACGTAAATGTTCATCCAATGACACTAACACACCATTGGATGCACAAGATTGCATAAAAACCCTAATTGCACAAGTATAAGCCTAGGTAGGACGAAAATGACCTAAAAGTTCCTCCAACGACACAAATGAACTTATTGGATGCACAAGATTTGTTAAAAACCCTAATTGGACAAGAATAAGGCTAGGGAGGACGAAAATGACCTAAATGTTTATCCAATGACACAAACACACCTATTGGATGCACAACATTGAATAAAAATTGCAATTCGACAAGAACAAGCCTAGGGAGGACGAAAAATGACCTAAAATATTCATCCAACGACACAAATGAACCTTTTCGATGCACAAGATTCTTCAAAACCCGTAATTGGATAAGAATAAGCCTAGGGAGAACGAAAATAACCTAAATGTACAACCAATGACACTCATGAACTTATTGGATGCACAAGATTGCTTAAAAACCCTAATAGGAAAAAAATAAGCATAGGGAGGACGAAAATAACCTAAATGTTCATCAAATGTCACAAATAGATCTATTGGATGCACAAGGTTGGTTAAAAACCCTAATTGGACAATAATAAGCCTAGGGATTAAAAACAAATGAAACAAATGAACTTATTAGATGCACACGATTGATTAAAAACCCTAATTGGATGAGAAAAAGCCTCGGGCAGAAGAAAATGACCTAAATGTTCATCCTATGACACAAATGAACTTATTGGATACAAAAAATTTGTTTAAAACCCTAATTGGACAAGAATAAGCCTTGGGAGGACGAAAATGACCTAAATGTTCTTCCAATGACACAAACACACCAATTGGATGCACAAGATTGGTTGAAAACCCTAATTGGACAAGAATAAGCCTAGGGAGGACGAAAATTACCTAAATGTACCTCCAATGACACTCATGAACTTATTGGATCCAGAAGATTGCTTAAAACAAACCTACTGCATGCACAAGATTGGTTAAAACCCTAATTGGATAAGAATAAGCCTACGGAGGATGAAAGTAACATAAATGTTCATCCAATGCCACAAATACACCTATTGGATGCACAAGGTTGGTTAAAAACCCTAATTCGACAAGAATAAGCCTAGAAAAGAGATAATGACCAAAATCTATATCGAGATTGGTAAAAAACCCTAATTGGACAAGAATACGCCTAGGGAGGACAAAAATGACCTAAATGTGCATCCAATGACTCAAACACACCTGTTGGATGTGCAAGATTGGATAAAACCTTAATTGGACAACAATAAGCCTTGGGACGCCATAATTAACCTAAACGTTCACTTAATGATACAAACACACCAATTGGATGCCCATGATTAGTTAAAAACCCTAATTAGACAAGAAAAAGTCTATGGCGGATGAAAATGAGCTAAAAGTTAATCCAATGATACAAGATTGGTTAAAAACCCTAATTGGACACGAATAACCATAGGGAGGACGAAAATAACGTAAATGTTAATCCAATGACACAAATACACCTATTGCATGCACAAGATTGCTTAAATACCCTAATTGGACAAGAATAAGCCTAGGGAAGACGAAAATTACCTAAATGTTCATCCAATGACACAATTGAACTTATTGGATGCACACGATTGGTTAAAAGCCCTAATTGGACATGAATTAGCGTAGGAAGGACGAAAAAGACCTAAATGTTCATCCAAAGACACAAACACACCTATTGGATGCACAAGATTGCTTAAATACCCTAATTGGATAAGAATAAGCCTAGGGTAGACAGAAATTACCTAAATGTTAATCCAATGACACAAATGAACTTATTGGATGCACAAGATTGGTTAAAAACCCAAATTGGACATCATTAAGTGTAGGGATGACGAAAATGACCTAAATGTTCATCCAATGACACAAAACACTTATTGGATGCACTAGATTGGTTAAAAACCCTAATTGGACAAGATTAAGTGTAGGGAGGACGAAAATGACATAAAAGATCATCCAACGAGACAAATAAACTTAATGGATGCACAAGATTCTTTAAAAACCCTAATTGGATAAGAATAAGCCTATGGAGGATGAAAATGACCTAAATGTACAATCAATGACACACATGAACTTAATGGATGCACAAGATTGCTTAAATACCCTAATTGGACAAGAATAAGCCTAGGGAAGACGAAAATAACCTAAATGTTCATCCAATGACACAATTGAACTTATTGGATGCACAAGATTGGTTAAAAGCCCTAATTGGACAAGAATTAGCGTAGGAAGGACGAAAATGACCTAAATGTTCATCCAATGACACAAACACACCTATTGGATGCACAAGATTGCTTAAATACCCTAATTGGATAAGACTAAGCCTAGGGTAGACAGAAATTACCTAAAAGTAAATCCAATGACACAAATGAACTTATTAGATGCATAAGATTGGTTAAAAACCCTAATTGGACAACAATAAGTCTAGGGAGGACGAAAATGACCTAAATGTACATCCAATGACACACATGAACTTAATGGATGCACAAGATTGCTTAAAAACCCTAATTGGACAAAAATAAGCCTAGGGTGGATGAAAATAACCGAAATGTTAATCCAATGACACAAACTTACCTATTGGAAGTACAAGATTGGTTAAAAACACTAATTCGACACGAATAAGCCTAAGGAGGACGAAAATGACCTAAAAGTTCATCCAATGACACAAATAAACTTATTGGATGAACAAGATTCTTTAAAAACCCTAATAGGATAACAATAAGCCTAGGGAGGACGAAAATGACCTAAATGTACAACCAATGACATACATGAACTTATAGTATGCACAAGATTGCTTAAAAACCCTAATTGGACAAGAATAAGCCTAGGGAGGACGAAAATGACCTAAATGTTCATCCAATAACACAAACACACCTATTGAATGCACAAGATTGCTTAAAAACCCTAATTGGACAAGAATAAGCCTAGGGAGGATAAAAATGACCTAAATGTTTATCCAATGACACAAACACACTTATTGGATGCACAAGATTGTTTAAAAACCATAATTGGACAAGAATAAGCCTAGGGAAGACGAAAATCACCTAATGTGTGATAGCACTAGCGCCATAAATATCACAAAGAATCCTGTTATGCACTAAAGAACAAAGCATATAATGGATCAAAATGAAATGTGATCTCTGTAGAAAATCGATTGAGAAATCGATTATTTCTCCCAAAAATCCAAAGATTTGAGAGATTTTCCAAACTTAAACACGAGCATCGATTTGGTAATCGATTTTGTCACTTTATAAAAACTGTGAGCGAAATACGTCGATTCGGAAATTGATTGGAATACCTGCACTAGTCAGTATCGTTAAAGAAATCGATTTTGAAATTGGTGCTGTTATGAGAAGTTTTCCTGAACTGATATGGAAGTTGATTTGGATATTGATTTATCCATTGAACATTTACTTAAGAAAATCAATTTAGGAATCGATTTGCAATATGACTGTTGCAAAAATATTAGCCGTTGGAGGCAACTGTAACGGAAACCTTTCATTTCCCTCCAATAACCGTAACAAAATTGATTTGGCAATCGAAGTTTTGTGTGCAGATGTGTAATAAAATCGGTTTAGAAATCGACTCTGAACAGTACTATTTAAATCCCTAAATCGATTTCTCAACACATTTTTACCATCAAACTCTCCCTAAACTCTATTTCCCTGTGCTTTGATACTTCTCAAACTCTATTTCACCCTCACAGACATTGGATTTGAGTCTGAAGTTAAAGGCAAGAACATTTATATGACTTTTAGGGAGTTCTCCAAGCTATCAGGACTACCCTTCTATGGAGAATCTGTTGATGGCATAACCAATCCTGATTCTACTGATGATGCTTGGGAAACATCAATAGATAGATACACAGCCATTCAAGACTTGATGGTTGAAGGGTTCATAGAAAGCACATCTCTCCCAATTGGTCAAATGAAGGTCCAACTTAGGATGCTGATGTATGTGCTATCCAGAATGTTGGTACCTAGATCAGGGAACTATGCCATAGTTCAGAGGCTTGACATTACTCTTCTTTGGGGCCTTTACAAGGAACTCAAGATGAGTTGGGCGTGGATTGTGCTGGTTAATATGTTAGAAACAGCACAAGGAAAGCGAATGCTCCCTTACCCTCAGCTGATCACCAAGATTCTAAGACACTTCAAAATATCAGTTGTCAATGAAGAATCAGTAAAGACAACTTTGATTTTTGGTGAGTCAATTGTCAACCAAATGCAATTGAAGAAGATCAATGGTATTTGGACAAGGGCTCAACCAAAATGCTGAACAAGCTGAGCAAGCTGAAAACCAATATGAGGTTTTAGCTAATTTGTTGGAACTTATGGAGTCTCAGGCTGCACACAATGCTAAGGTGGAAGCCTCCCTTGTGCAACTCTGATTAAGCCTAAACTCAGTTGTTCAAGATGTAAATTCCATCCAAGACCATTTGGGTCTCAAGATGTCATTTGAAGACATAGCTGACATTGGCACACAAGCAACTAAAGAAACAACCCCAATTAACCTTGATAGTTCTGAACCTCATGGTGAGGAGACACTTGCTAAGGCTAATATAGCAGTCTCTACCTCTCCCATTGGTGATAATGAGGAACAGCCCTGGATTAGTTGTTTAGGCTTTTGTTTTCTTTGTTGTTTTGTAATTTTTTTTTCAGTATAACTCGTATAATAGTTTTTGAATCATTATTCTCTCTTGTATTATCTTTTTGAATTTAATGACAAAGGGGGAGAATTTGAATGAATTTAACTTGGAGAATTTGAATGAATTTAACCTGTGCTTATGCTTATCTTATTATATATACTGAAAATTGAATCTGAAATTTGAAATTGAAATGAATTATGAATTCTACAATTCAAGGGGAGTTTTAAATAAGAGTTTTAAAAAAGAGTTATTATAAAGTTAAGTTTTAGTTTTGAAATGTAAACTCAAAGTTAAATTATATGTTTGTCATTTCATCAAAAAGGGGGAGATTGTAACATATATGCTTCCTTGATTATGATTTTGATATAACTTCCAAACATACAATGTATATGCATTATCTGATTGATCTAATAGTTTGGGTTGAGATACATTTCAGGAAAGAATCAAACACTACACTTGGACAAATCTTGGATCTCAAGCAATCAAGCAAAGATTGATCATATCATACAAGGCTTGAAGATTATGTGTAAATTTGTCTATTGTTCATAGTGTTTATTAGTTAGATTCATCATTATGATTTCACACATCTAATATTTGCCAACTAAAACTGAAATCGTAAAATAAGCGTGTTAATCAATCAATTGGTTAATCGATTTTCTAGTTCATAGAACAAAGGTTTCACTGAGTTAATCGATTAGCAAATCGATTTCTTAAATTTTTTTATCGGAGCTGTGATCTATGATTAAAAGAAATCGATTGGATAATCGATGGATATACTTTTCTTAAGTTAGAAGCTTTTTACTAATCAATTACTTAATCGATTGCAATGAATGAATTAGTTCATCATTTTATCATAAACATATTGCATAATCGATTGGCACATCAATTTTAATTAAATATCTAAGTTACAGGGACAAATCAGTCGATTCGCAAATCGATTTGATTAAATGTCTGAGTTACAGAGAGAAATTAGCCCATTGCCAAGTAGATTATGTTAATGAAAGTGAATCGACTGAGTAATCGATTTTTTGATCTCGCATTTTGAACAAAACAATTATAATCGATTATTCAATCGACTCTGATATGAACTGAGTATCAGTTTCTGATATATGCATTAAAAAATCGATTAGTTCATCTATTTCAAGAATTTCAAGAAAAACAAGAAACACGAAATCGATTAGGAAATCGATTGATTTGGTAATAGGACTAGGGACGATGAAAATAACCTAAATGTTCATCAAATGATTCAAATACACCCATTGGATGCACAAGGTTGCTTAAAAACCCTAATTGGACAAGAATAAGTCTAGGGAGGACGACAATGACGTAAATCTTCATCGAATGACACAAACACACCTATTGGATGCTCGAGATTGGTTAAAAACCATAATTGGACTAGAATAAGCATAGGGAGGACCAAAATGGCCTAAATTTTCCTCCAATGACTCAAACACACTTGTTGGATGTGCAAGATTGGTTAAAACCCCAATTGGACAAGAATAAACCTAAGGAGGCCATACTTAACCTAAATGTTCACTTAATGACACAAATGAACATATTGGATGCACAAGATTGGTTAAAAACCCTAACTGGGCAAGAATAAGCCTAGGGAGGACGAAAATGACATAAATGTTCATCCAATGACACAAACACACCTATTGGATGCACAAGATTGCTTAAAAACCCTAATTGGACAAGAATATACATAAGGAGGACAAAAAACAAGATTAGTTAAAAACCCTAATTGGACAAGAATAAGCCTATAGAGGACGAAAATGACCTAAATGTTAATTCAATGATACAAATGAACTTATCGGATGCACAAGATTGCTTTAAACCCCTAATTGGACAAGAATATGCCTAGGGATGACAAAAATGACCTGAATGTATATCCAATGACACAAATAAACTTATTGGATGCACAAGATTGGCTAAAGACCCTAATTGGACAAGAATAAGCCTAGGGAGGATGAAAATGACCTAAAAGTTCATCCAACCAATGACCCACATGAACTTATTGGATGCACAAGATTGCATAAAAACCCTAATTGGACAAGAAGAAGCGTAGGGTGGACGAAAATAACGTAAATGTTCAACCAATGACACTAACACACCATTGGATGCACAAGATTGCATAAAAACCCTAATTGCAAAAGAATAAGCCTAGGGAGGACAAAAATGACGTAAAAGATCCTCCAATGACACAAATGAACTTATTGGATGCACAAGATTTGTTAAAAACCCTAATTGGACAAGAATAAGGCTAGGGAGGACGAAAATGACTTAAATGTTCATCCAATGACACAAACACACCTATTGGATGCACAAGATTGGATAAAAATTGCAATTCGACAAGAACAAGCCTAGGGAGGACGAAAAATGCTCTAAAAGTTCATCCAATGACACAAATGAACTTATTGGATGCACAAGATTCTTTAAAAACCGTAATTGGATAAGAATAAGCCTAGGGAGGACGAAAATAACCTAAATGTACAACCAATGCCACTCATGAACTTATTGGATGCACAAGATTGCTTAAAACCCCTAATTGGACAAGAATAAGCCTAGGGTGGAAGAAAATAACCTAAATGTTCATCCAATGACACCAAAACACCTATTGGATGCACAAGATTGGTTAAAAACCCTAATTGGAAAAGAATAAGCATAGGGAGGACGAAAATAACCTAAATGTTCATCAAATGTCACAAATAGACCTATTGGATGGACAAGGTTGGCTAGGGAGGACGAAAAATAACCTAAAAGTTAATCTAATGACACAAATGAACTTATTGGATGCACAAGATTCTTTAAGAAACCTAATTGGATAAGAATAAGCCTAGGGAGTTCAAAAATGACCTAAATGTACAACCAATGACACTCATGAACTTATTGGATGCACAAGATTGCTTAAAAACCCTAATTGGACAAGAATAAGCCTTTGGTGGACGAAAATAACCTAAATGTTCATCCAATGACACAAATGAACTTATTGGATGCACAAGATTCTTTAAAAACCCTAACTGGATAAGAATAAGCCTAAGGAGGACGAAAATGAACTAAATGTACAACCAATGACACACATGACCTTATTGGATGAACAAGATTGCTTAAAACAAACCTATTGCATGCACAAGATTGGTTAAAACCCTAATTGGACAAGAATAAGCCTAGGGAGGATGAAATTAACATAAATGTTCATCCAATGCCACAAATACACCTATTGGATGCACAACGTTGGTTAAAAACCCTAATTGGACAAGAATAAGCCTAGAAAAGACGATAATGACCTAAATCTACATTGAATGACACAAACACACCTCTTGGATGCACAAGATTGGTTAAAAACCCTAATTGGACAAGAATAATCCTAGGGAGGTCCAAAATGACCTAAATGTGCATCCAATGACTAAATCACACCTGTTGGATGTGCAAGATTGGCTAAGACCTTAATTGGACAAAAATAAGCCTAGGGAGGACATAATTAACCTAAACGTTCAATTAATGACACAAACACACCTATTGGATGCCCAAGATTAGTTAAAAACCCTAATTAGACAAGAAAAACTCTATGGCAGACGAAAATGAGCTAAAAGGTAATCCAATGATACAAATGAACTTATTGGATCCATAATATTGCTTGAAAATCCTAATTGGACAAGAATAAGCCTAGGAATGACGAAAATGACCTAAAAGCTCATCCAACGACACAAATGCAGTTATTGGATGCACAAGATTCTTTAACAACCCTAACTAGATAAGAATAAGCCTAAGGACGACAAAAAAGACCTAAATGTACAACCAATGACACACATGAACTTATTGGATGCATAAGATTGCTTAAAAATCCTAATTGGACAAGAAGAAGCCTGGGGTGGACGAAAATAACCTAAACGTTCATCCAATGACACAAACACACCTAATGGATGCACAAGATCGAGTAAAAACCCTAACTGGAAAGAATAAGCTTAGGGAGGACAAAAATGTCCTTAATGTTCATCCAATGACACAGATGATCTTATTGGACGCACAAGTTTCTTTAAAAACCCAAATTGGATAAGAATAAGTCTAGGGAGGTTGAAAATGACCTAAATTTACAACCAATGACACACATGAACTTATTGGATGCACCAGATTGCTTAAAAACCCTAATTGGACAAGAATAAGCCTAGGGTGGACGAAAATAACCTAAACGTTCATCGAATGACAAAAAAACAACTATTGGATGCACAAGATTGGTTAAAAACCCTAACTGGGCAAGAATAAGCCAAGGGAGGACAAAAATGACCTAAATGTTAATCCGATGACACAAATGAACTTATTGGTTGCACAAGATTGATTAAAACCCTAATTGGACCAGAGTAAGCCTAGGGAAGACGAAAATGACCTAAATGTTCATCCAATGACACAAACACACCTATTGGATGCACAAGATTGGTTAAAAACCCTAATTGGACAAGAATAAGCCTAGGGAGGACGAAAATTAACTAAATGTACCTTCAATGACACAAATGAACTAATTGGATGCACAAGATTGGCTAGGGAGGACGAAAAATAACCTAAAAGTTAATCTAATGACACAAATGAACTTATTGGATGCACAAGATTCTTTAAGAAACCTAATTGGATAAGAATAAGCCTAGGGAGTTCAAAAATGACCTAAATGTACAACCAATGACACTCATGAACTTATTGGATGCACAAGATTGCTTAAAAACCCTAATTGGACAAGAATAAGCCTTTGGTGGACGAAAATAACCTAAATGTTCATCCAATGACACAAATGAACTTATTGGATGCACAAGATTCTTTAAAAACCCTAACTGGATAAGAATAAGCCTAAGGAGGACGAAAATGAACTAAATGTACAACCAATGACACACATGACCTTATTGGATGAACAAGATTGCTTAAAACAAACCTATTGCATGCACAAGATTGGTTAAAACCCTAATTGGACAAGAATAAGCCTAGGGAGGATGAAATTAACATAAATGTTCATCCAATGCCACAAATACACCTATTGGATGCACAACGTTGGTTAAAAACCCTAATTGGACAAGAATAAGCCTAGAAAAGACGATAATGACCTAAATCTACATTGAATGACACAAACACACCTCTTGGATGCACAAGATTGGTTAAAAACCCTAATTGGACAAGAATAATCCTAGGGAGGTCCAAAATGACCTAAATGTGCATCCAATGACTAAATCACACCTGTTGGATGTGCAAGATTGGCTAAGACCTTAATTGGACAAAAATAAGCCTAGGGAGGACATAATTAACCTAAACGTTCAATTAATGACACAAACACACCTATTGGATGCCCAAGATTAGTTAAAAACCCTAATTAGACAAGAAAAACTCTATGGCAGACGAAAATGAGCTAAAAGGTAATCCAATGATACAAATGAACTTATTGGATCCATAATATTGCTTGAAAATCCTAATTGGACAAGAATAAGCCTAGGAATGACGAAAATGACCTAAAAGCTCATCCAACGACACAAATGCAGTTATTGGATGCACAAGATTCTTTAACAACCCTAACTAGATAAGAATAAGCCTAAGGACGACAAAAAAGACCTAAATGTACAACCAATGACACACATGAACTTATTGGATGCATAAGATTGCTTAAAAATCCTAATTGGACAAGAAGAAGCCTGGGGTGGACGAAAATAACCTAAACGTTCATCCAATGACACAAACACACCTAATGGATGCACAAGATCGAGTAAAAACCCTAACTGGAAAGAATAAGCTTAGGGAGGACAAAAATGTCCTTAATGTTCATCCAATGACACAGATGATCTTATTGGACGCACAAGTTTCTTTAAAAACCCAAATTGGATAAGAATAAGTCTAGGGAGGTTGAAAATGACCTAAATTTACAACCAATGACACACATGAACTTATTGGATGCACCAGATTGCTTAAAAACCCTAATTGGACAAGAATAAGCCTAGGGTGGACGAAAATAACCTAAACGTTCATCGAATGACAAAAAAACAACTATTGGATGCACAAGATTGGTTAAAAACCCTAACTGGGCAAGAATAAGCCAAGGGAGGACAAAAATGACCTAAATGTTAATCCGATGACACAAATGAACTTATTGGTTGCACAAGATTGATTAAAACCCTAATTGGACCAGAGTAAGCCTAGGGAAGACGAAAATGACCTAAATGTTCATCCAATGACACAAACACACCTATTGGATGCACAAGATTGGTTAAAAACCCTAATTGGACAAGAATAAGCCTAGGGAGGACGAAAATTAACTAAATGTACCTTCAATGACACAAATGAACTAATTGGATGCACAAGATTGGCTAGGGAGGACGAAAAATAACCTAAAAGTTAATCTAATGACACAAATGAACTTATTGGATGCACAAGATTCTTTAAGAAACCTAATTGGATAAGAATAAGCCTAGGGAGTTCAAAAATGACCTAAATGTACAACCAATGACACTCATGAACTTATTGGATGCACAAGATTGCTTAAAAACCCTAATTGGACAAGAATAAGCCTTTGGTGGACGAAAATAACCTAAATGTTCATCCAATGACACAAATGAACTTATTGGATGCACAAGATTCTTTAAAAACCCTAACTGGATAAGAATAAGCCTAAGGAGGACGAAAATGAACTAAATGTACAACCAATGACACACATGACCTTATTGGATGAACAAGATTGCTTAAAACAAACCTATTGCATGCACAAGATTGGTTAAAACCCTAATTGGACAAGAATAAGCCTAGGGAGGATGAAATTAACATAAATGTTCATCCAATGCCACAAATACACCTATTGGATGCACAAGGTTGGTTAAAAACCCTAATTGGACAAGAATAAGCCTAGAAAAGACGATAATGACCTAAATCTACATCGAATGACACAAACACACCTCTTGGATGCACAAGATTGGTTAAAAACCCTAATTGGACAAGAATAATCCTAGGGAGGTCCAAAATGACCTAAATGTGCATCCAATGACTAAATCACACCTGTTGGATGTGCAAGATTGGCTAAGACCTTAATTGGACAAAAATAAGCCTAGGGAGGACATAATTAACCTAAACGTTCACTCAATGACACAAACACACCTATTGGATGCCCAAGATTAGTTAAAAACCCTAATTAGACAAGAAAAACTCTATGGCGGACGAAAATGAGCTAAAAGGTAATCCAATGATACAAATGAACTTATTGGATCCATAATATTGCTTGAAAATCCTAATTGGACAAGAATAAGCCTAGGAATGACGAAAATGACCTAAAAGCTCATCCAACGACACAAATGCAGTTATTGGATGCACAAGATTCTTTAACAACCCTAACTAGATAAGAATAAGCCTAAGGACGACAAAAAAGACCTAAATGTACAACCAATGACACACATGAACTTATTGGATGCATAAGATTGCTTAAAAATCCTAATTGGACAAGAAGAAGCCTGGGGTGGACGAAAATAACCTAAACGTTCATCCAATGACACAAACACACCTAATGGATGCACAAGATCGAGTAAAAACCCTAACTGGAAAGAATAAGCTTAGGGAGGACAAAAATGTCCTTAATGTTCATCCAATGACACAGATGATCTTATTGGACGCACAAGTTTCTTTAAAAACCCAAATTGGATAAGAATAAGTCTAGGGAGGTTGAAAATGACCTAAATTTACAACCAATGACACACATGAACTTATTGGATGCACCAGATTGCTTAAAAACCCTAATTGGACAAGAATAAGCCTAGGGTGGACGAAAATAACCTAAACGTTCATCGAATGACAAAAAAACAACTATTGGATGCACAAGATTGGTTAAAAACCCTAACTGGGCAAGAATAAGCCAAGGGAGGACAAAAATGACCTAAATGTTAATCCGATGACACAAATGAACTTATTGGTTGCACAAGATTGATTAAAACCCTAATTGGACCAGAGTAAGCCTAGGGAAGACGAAAATGACCTAAATGTTCATCCAATGACACAAACACACCTATTGGATGCACAAGATTGGTTAAAAACCCTAATTGGACAAGAATAAGCCTAGGGAGGACGAAAATTAACTAAATGTACCTTCAATGACACAAATGAACTAATTGGATGCACAAGATTGGCTAGGGAGGACCAAAAATAACCTAAAAGTTAATCTAATGACACAAATGAACTTATTGGATGCACAAGATTCTTTAAGAAACCTAATTGGATAAGAATAAGCCTAGGGAGTTCAAAAATGACCTAAATGTATAACCAATGACACTCATGAACTTATTGGATGCACAAGATTGCTTAAAAACCCTAATTGGACAAGAATAAGCCTTTGGTGGACGAAAATAACCTAAATGTTCATCCAATGACACAAATGAACTTATTGGATGCACAAGATTCTTTAAAAACCCTAACTGGATAAGAATAAGCCTAAGGAGGACGAAAATGAACTAAATGTACAACCAATGACACACATGACCTTATTGGATGAACAAGATTGCTTAAAACAAACCTATTGCATGCACAAGATTGGTTAAAACCCTAATTGGACAAGAATAAGCCTAGGGAGGATGAAATTAACATAAATGTTCATCCAATGCCACAAATACACCTATTGGATGCACAAGGTTGGTTAAAAACCCTAATTGGACAAGAATAAGCCTAGAAAAGACGATAATGACCTAAATCTACATCGAATGACACAAACACACCTCTTGGATGCACAAGATTGGTTAAAAACCCTAATTGGACAAGAATAATCCTAGGGAGGTCCAAAATGACCTAAATGTGCATCCAATGACTAAATCACACCTGTTGGATGTGCAAGATTGGCTAAGACCTTAATTGGACAAAAATAAGCCTAGGGAGGACATAATTAACCTAAACGTTCAATTAATGACACAAACACACCTATTGGATGCCCAAGATTAGTTAAAAACCCTAATTAGACAAGAAAAACTCTATGGCAGACGAAAATGAGCTAAAAGGTAATCCAATGATACAAATGAACTTATTGGATCCATAATATTGCTTGAAAATCCTAATTGGACAAGAATAAGCCTAGGAATGACGAAAATGACCTAAAAGCTCATCCAACGACACAAATGCAGTTATTGGATGCACAAGATTCTTTAACAACCCTAACTAGATAAGAATAAGCCTAAGGACGACAAAAAAGACCTAAATGTACAACCAATGACACACATGAACTTATTGGATGCATAAGATTGCTTAAAAATCCTAATTGGACAAGAAGAAGCCTGGGGTGGACGAAAATAACCTAAACGTTCATCCAATGACACAAACACACCTAATGGATGCACAAGATCGAGTAAAAACCCTAACTGGAAAGAATAAGCTTAGGGAGGACAAAAATGTCCTTAATGTTCATCCAATGACACAGATGATCTTATTGGACGCACAAGTTTCTTTAAAAACCCAAATTGGATAAGAATAAGTCTAGGGAGGTTGAAAATGACCTAAATTTACAACCAATGACACACATGAACTTATTGGATGCACCAGATTGCTTAAAAACCCTAATTGGACAAGAATAAGCCTAGGGTGGACGAAAATAACCTAAACGTTCATCGAATGACAAAAAAACAACTATTGGATGCACAAGATTGGTTAAAAACCCTAACTGGGCAAGAATAAGCCAAGGGAGGACAAAAATGACCTAAATGTTAATCCGATGACACAAATGAACTTATTGGTTGCACAAGATTGATTAAAACCCTAATTGGACCAGAGTAAGCCTAGGGAAGACGAAAATGACCTAAATGTTCATCCAATGACACAAACACACCTATTGGATGCACAAGATTGGTTAAAAACCCTAATTGGACAAGAATAAGCCTAGGGAGGACGAAAATTAACTAAATGTACCTTCAATGACACAAATGAACTAATTGGATGCACAAGATTGGCTAGGGAGGACGAAAAATAACCTAAAAGTTAATCTAATGACACAAATGAACTTATTGGATGCACAAGATTCTTTAAGAAACCTAATTGGATAAGAATAAGCCTAGGGAGTTCAAAAATGACCTAAATGTATAACCAATGACACTCATGAACTTATTGGATGCACAAGATTGCTTAAAAACCCTAATTGGACAAGAATAAGCCTTTGGTGGACGAAAATAACCTAAATGTTCATCCAATGACACAAATGAACTTATTGGATGCACAAGATTCTTTAAAAACCCTAACTGGATAAGAATAAGCCTAAGGAGGACGAAAATGAACTAAATGTACAACCAATGACACACATGACCTTATTGGATGAACAAGATTGCTTAAAACAAACCTATTGCATGCACAAGATTGGTTAAAACCCTAATTGGACAAGAATAAGCCTAGGGAGGATGAAATTAACATAAATGTTCATCCAATGCCACAAATACACCTATTGGATGCACAAGGTTGGTTAAAAACCCTAATTGGACAAGAATAAGCCTAGAAAAGACGATAATGACCTAAATCTACATCGAATGACACAAACACACCTCTTGGATGCACAAGATTGGTTAAAAACCCTAATTGGACAAGAATAATCCTAGGGAGGTCCAAAATGACCTAAATGTGCATCCAATGACTAAATCACACCTGTTGGATGTGCAAGATTGGCTAAGACCTTAATTGGACAAAAATAAGCCTAGGGAGGACATTATTAACCTAAACGTTCAATTAATGACACAAACACACCTATTGGATGCCCAAGATTAGTTAAAAACCCTAATTAGACAAGAAAAACTCTATGGCAGACGAAAATGAGCTAAAAGGTAATCCAATGATACAAATGAACTTATTGGATCCATAATATTGCTTGAAAATCCTAATTGGACAAGAATAAGCCTAGGAATGACGAAAATGACCTAAAAGCTCATCCAACGACACAAATGCAGTTATTGGATGCACAAGATTCTTTAACAACCCTAACTAGATAAGAATAAGCCTAAGGACGACAAAAAAGACCTAAATGTACAACCAATGACACACATGAACTTATTGGATGCATAAGATTGCTTAAAAATCCTAATTGGACAAGAAGAAGCCTAGGGTGGACGAAAATAACCTAAATGTTCATCGAATGACAAAAAAACATCTATTGGATGCACAAGATTGGTTTAAAACCCTAACTGGGCAAGAATAAGCCAAGGGAGGACAAAAATGACCTAAATGTTAATCCGATGACACAAATGAACTTATTGGTTGCACAAGATTGATTAAAACCCTAATTGGACCAGAGTAAGCCTAGGGAAGACGAAAATGACCTAAATGTTCATCCAATGACACAAACACACCTATTGGATGCACAAGATTGGTTAAAAACCCTAATTGGACAAGAATAAGCCTAGGGAGGACGAAAATTAACTAAATGTACCTTCAATGACACAAATGAACTAATTGGATGCACAAGATTGGCTAGGGAGGACGAAAAATAACCTAAAAGTTAATCTAATGACACAAATGAACTTATTGGATGCACAAGATTCTTTAAGAAACCTAATTGGATAAGAATAAGCCTAGGGAGTTCAAAAATGACCTAAATGTACAACCAATGACACTCATGAACTTATTGGATGCACAAGATTGCTTAAAAACCCTAATTGGACAAGAATAAGCCTTTGGTGGACGAAAATAACCTAAATGTTCATCCAATGACACAAATGAACTTATTGGATGCACAAGATTCTTTAAAAACCCTAACTGGATAAGAATAAGCCTAAGGAGGACGGAAATGAACTAAATGTACAACCAATGACACACATGACCTTATTGGATGAACAAGATTGCTTAAAACAAACCTATTGCATGCACAAGATTGGTTAAAACCCTAATTGGACAAGAATAAGCCTAGGGAGGATGAAATTAACATAAATGTTCATCCAATGCCACAAATACACCTATTGGATGCACAAGGTTGGTTAAAAACCCTAATTGGACAAGAATAAGCCTAGAAAAGACGATAATGACCTAAATCTACATCGAATGACACAAACACACCTCTTGGATGCACAAGATTGGTTAAAAACCCTAATTGGACAAGAATAATCCTAGGGAGGTCCAAAATGACCTAAATGTGCATCCAATGACTAAATCACACCTGTTGGATGTGCAAGATTGGCTAAGACCTTAATTGGACAAAAATAAGCCTAGGGAGGACATAATTAACCTAAACGTTCACTCAATGACACAAACACACCTATTGGATGCCCAAGATTAGTTAAAAACCCTAATTAGACAAGAAAAACTCTATGGCGGACGAAAATGAGCTAAAAGGTAATCCAATGATACAAATGAACTTATTGGATCCATAATATTGCTTGAAAATCCTAATTGGACAAGAATAAGCCTAGGAATGACGAAAATGACCTAAAAGCTCATCCAACGACACAAATGCAGTTATTGGATGCACAAGATTCTTTAACAACCCTAACTAGATAAGAATAAGCCTAAGGACGACAAAAAAGACCTAAATGTACAACCAATGACACACATGAACTTATTGGATGCATAAGATTGCTTAAAAATCCTAATTGGACAAGAAGAAGCCTGGGGTGGACGAAAATAACCTAAACGTTCATCCAATGACACAAACACACCTAATGGATGCACAAGATCGAGTAAAAACCCTAACTGGAAAGAATAAGCTTAGGGAGGACAAAAATGTCCTTAATGTTCATCCAATGACACAGATGATCTTATTGGACGCACAAGTTTCTTTAAAAACCCAAATTGGATAAGAATAAGTCTAGGGAGGTTGAAAATGACCTAAATTTACAACCAATGACATACATGAACTTATTGGATGCACCAGATTGCTTAAAAACCCTAATTGGACAAGAATAAGCCTAGGGTGGACGAAAATAACCTAAATGTTCATCGAATGACAAAAAAACATCTATTGGATGCACAAGATTGGTTAAAAACCCTAACTGGGCAAGAATAAGCCTAGGGAGGACCAAAATGACCTAAATGTTAATCCGATGACACAAATGAACTTATTGGTTGCACAAGATTGATTAAAACCCTAATTGGACCAGAGTAAGCCTAGGGAAGACGAAAATGACCTAAATGTTCATCCAATGAGACAAACACACCTATTGAATGCACAAGATTGCTTAAAAACCCATAATTGGACAATAATATACATAAGGAGGATAGAAAACAAGATTAGTTGAAAACCCTAATTGGACAAGAATAAGCCTATAGAGGACGAAAATGACCTAAATGTTGATTCAATGATACAAATTAACTTATGGGATGCACTAGATTGCTTTAAACCCCTAATTGGACAAGAATATGCCTAGGGATGACAAAAATGACCTGAATGTATATCCAATGACACAAATAAACTTATTGGATGCACAAGATTGGCTGAAAACACTAATTGGACAAGAATAAGCCTAGGGAGGATGAAAATGACCTAAAAGTTCATCCAACCAATGACACACATGAACTTATTGGATGCACAAGATTGCATAAAAACCCTAATTGGACAAGAAGAAGCGTAGGGTGGACGAAAATAACGTAAATGTTCATCCAATGACACTAACACACCATTGGATGCAGAAGATTGCATAAAAACCCCAATTGCACAAGTATAAGCCTAGGGAGTACGAAAATGACCTAAAAGTTCCTCCAATGACACAAATGAACTTATTGGATGCACAAGATTTGTTAAAAACCCTAATTGGACAAGAATAAGGCTAGGGAGGACGAAAATGACCTAAATGTTCATCCAATGACACAAACACACTTATCAGATGCACAACATTGAATAAAAATTGCAATTCGACAAGAACAAGCCTAGGGAGGACGAAAAATGACCTAAAATATTCACCCAACGACACAAATGAACCTTTTGGATGCACAAGATTCTTCAAAACCCGTAATTGGATAAGAATAAGCCTAGGGAGAACGAAAATAACCTAAATGTACAACCAATGACACTCATGAACTTATTGGATGCACAAGATTGATTAAAAACCCTAATTGGACAAGAATAAGCCTAGGGTGGACAAAAATAACCTAAATGTTCATCCAATGACACCAAAACACCTATTGGATGCACAAGATTGGTTAAAAACCCTAATAAGAAAAAAATAAGCATAGGGAGGACGACAATAACCTAAATGTTCATCAAATGTCCCAAATAGACCTATTGGATGCACAAGGTTGGTTAAAAACCCTAATTGGACAATAATAAGCCTAGGGATTAAAAACAAATGAAACAAATGAACTTATTGGATGCACACGATTGATTAAAAACCCTAATTGGATGAGAAAAAGCCTCGGGCAGAAGAAAATGACCTAAATGTTCATCCTATGACACAAATGAACTTATTGGATGCAGAAAATTTGTTTAAAACCCTAATTGGACAAGAATAAGCCTTGGGAGGACGAAAATGACCTAAATGTTCTTCCAATGACACAAACACACCAATTGGATGCACAAGATTGGTTGAAAACCCTAATTGGACAAGAATAAGCCTAGGGAGGACGAAAATTACCTAAATTTACCCCCAATGACACAAATGAACTTATTGGATGCACAAGATTGGCTAGGGAGGACGAAAAATGACCTAAAAGTTAATCTTATGACACAAATGAATTTATTGGATGCACAAGATTCTTTAACAAACCTAATTGGATAAGAATAAGGCTAGGGAGTTCAAAAATGACCTAAATGTACATCCAATGACACTCATGAACTTATTGGATCCAGAAGATTGCTTAAAACAAACCTACTGCATGCACAAGATTGGTTAAAACCCTAATTGGACAAGAATAAGCCTACGGAGGATGAAAGTAACATAAATGTTCATCCAATGCCACAAATACACCTATTGGATGCACAAGGTTGGTTAAAAACCCTAATTCGACAAGAATAAGCCTAGAAAAGAGATAATGACCAAAATCTATATCGAGATTGGTAAAAAACCCTAATTGGATAAGAATACGCCTAGGAAGGACTAAAATGACCTAAATGTGCATCCAATGACTCAAACACACCTGTTGGATGTGCAAGATTGGACAGCAATAAGCCTTGGGACGCCATAATTAACCTAAACGTTCACTTAATGACACAAGCACACCAATTGGATGCCCAAGATTAGTTAAAAACCCTAATTAGACAAGAAAAAGTCTATGGCGGATGAAAATGAGCTAAAAGTTAATCCAATGATACAAGATTGGTTAAAAACCCTAATTGCACAAGAATAACCATAGGGAGGACGAAAATAACGTAAATGTTAATCCAATGACACAAATACACCTATTGCATGCACAAGATTGCTTAAATACCCTAATTGGACAAGAATAAGCCTAGCGAAGACGAAAATTACCTAAATGTTCATCCAATGACACAATTGAACTTATTGGATGCACACGATTGGTTAAAAGCCCTAATTCGACAAGAATTAGCGTAGGAAGGACGAAAAAGGCCTAAATGTTCATCCAAAGACACAAACACACCTATTGGATGCACAAGATTGCTTAAATACCCTAATTGGATAAGAATAAGCCTAGGGTAGACAGAAATTACCTAAATGTTAATCCAATGACACCAATGAACTTATTGGATGCATAAGATTGGTTAAAAACCCTAATTGGACAACAATAAGTCTAGGGAGGACGAAAATGTCCTAAATGTACATCCAATGACACAAATTAACTTGTTAGATGCACAAGATTAGCTAAAAACGCTAATTGGACAAGAATAAGTCTAGGGAGGACCAAAATGACATAAAAGATCATCCAACGAGACAAATAAACTTAATGGATGCACAAGATTCTTTAAAAACCCTAATTAGATAAGAATAAGCCTATGGAGGATGAAAATGACCTAAATGTACAATCAATGACACACATGAACTTAATGGATGCACAAGATTGCTTAAATACCCTAGTTGGACAAGAATAAGCCTAGGGAAGACGAAAATAACCTAAATGTTCATCCAATGACACAATTGAACTTATTGGATGCACAAGATTTGTTAAAAGCCCTAATTGGACAAGAATTAGCGTAGGAAGGACGAAAATGACCTAAATGTTCATCCAAAGACACAAACACACCTATTGGATGCACAAGATTGCTTAAATACCCTAATTGGATAAGAATAAGCCTAGGGTAGACAGAAATTACCTAAAAGTAAATCCAATGACACAAATGAACTTATTAGATGCATAAGATTGGTTAAAAACCCTAATTGGACAACAATAAGTCTAGGGAGGACGAAAATGACCTAAATGTACATCCAATGACACACATGAACTTAATGGATGCACAAGATTGCTTAAAAACCCTAATTGGACAAGAATAAGCCTAGGGTGGATGAAAATAACCGAAATGTTAATCCAATGACACAAACTTACCTATTGGAAGTACAGGATTGGTTAAAAACACTAATTCGACACGAATAAGCCTAAGGAGGACGAAAATGACCTAAAAGTTCATCCAATGACACAAAAAACTTATTGGATGAACAAGATTCTTTAAAAACCCTAATAGGATAACAATAAGCCTAGGGAGGACGAAAATGACCTAAATGTACAACCAATGACATACATGAACTTATAGTATGCACAAGATTGCTTAAAAACCCTAATTGGACAAGAATAAGCCTAGGGAGGACGAAAATGACCTAAATGTTCATCCAATAACACAAACACACCTATTGAATGCACAAGGTTGCTTAAAAACCCTAATTGGACAAGAATAAGCCTAGGGAGGATAAAAATGACCTAAATGTTTATCCAATGACACAAACACACTTATTGGATGCACAAGATTGTTTAAAAACCATAATTGGACAAGAATAAGCCTAGGGAAGACGAAAATCACCTAATGTGTGATAGCACTAGCGCCATAAATATCACAAAGAATCCTGTTATGCACTAAAGAACAAAGCATATAATGGATCAAAATGAAATGTGATCTCTGTAGAAAATCGATTGAGAAATCGATTATTTCTCCCAAAAATCCAAAGATTTGAGAGATTTTCCAAACTTAAACACGAGCATCGATTTGGTAATCGATTTTGTCACTTTATAAAAACTGTGAGCGAAATACGTCGATTCGGAAATTGATTGGAATACCTGCACTGGTCAGTATCGTTAAAGAAATCGATTTGGAAATTGGTGCTGTTATGAGAAGTTTTCCTGAACTGATATGGAAGTTGATTTGGATATTGATTTATCCATTGAACATTTACTTAAGAAAATCAATTTAGGAATCGATTTGCAATATGACTGTTGCAAAAATATTAGCCGTTGGAGGCAACTGTAACGGAAACCTTTCATTTCCCTCCAATAACCGTAACAAAATTGATTTGGCAATCGAAGTTTTGTGTGCAAATGTGTAATAAAATCGGTTTAGAAATCGACTCTGAACAGTACTATTTAAATCCCTAAATCGATTTCTCAACACATTTTTACCATCAAACTCTCCCTAAACTCTATTTCCCTGTGCTTTGATACTTCTCAAACTCTATTTCACCCTCACAAACATTGGATTTGAGTCTGAAGTTAAAGGCAAGAACATTTATATGACTTTTAGGGAGTTCTCCAAGCTATCAGGACTACCCTTCTATGGAGAATCTGTTGATGGCATAACCAATCCTGATTCTACTGATGATGCTTGGGAAACATCAATAGATAGATACACAGCCATTCAAGACTTGATGGTTGAAGGGTTCATAGAAAGCACATCTCTCCCAATTGGTCAAATGAAGGTCCAACTTAGGATGCTGATGTATGTGCTATCCAGAATGTTGGTACCTAGATCAGGGAACTATGCCATAGTTCAGAGGCTTGACATTACTCTTCTTTGGGGCCTTTACAAGGAACTCAAGATGAGTTGGGCGTGGATTGTGCTGGTTAATATGTTAGAAACAGCACAAGGAAAGCGAATGCTCCCTTACCCTCAGCTGATCACCAAGATTCTAAGACACTTCAAAATATCAGTTGTCAATGAAGAATCAGTAAAGACAACTTTGATTTTTGGTGAGTCAATTGTCAACCAAATGCAATTGAAGAAGATCAATGGTATTTGGACAAGGGCTCAACCAAAATGCTGAACAAGCTGAGCAAGCTGAAAACCAATATGAGGTTTTAGCTAAGTTGTTGGAACTTATGGAGTCTCAGGCTGCACACAATGCTAAGGTGGAAGCCTCCCTTGTGCAACTCTGATTAAGCCTAAACTCAGTTGTTCAAGATGTAAATTCCATCCAAGACCATTTGGGTCTCAAGATGTCATTTGAAGACATAGCTGACATTGGCACACAAGCAACTAAAGAAACAACCCCAATTAACCTTGATAGTTCTGAACCTCATGGTGAGGAGACACTTGCTAAGGCTAATATAGCAGTCTCTACCTCTCCCATTGGTGATAATGAGGAACAGCCCTGGATTAGTTGTTTAGGCTTTTGTTTTCTTTGTTGTTTTGTAATTTTTTTTTCAGTATAACTCGTATAATAGTTTTTGAATCATTATTCTCTCTTGTATTATCTTTTTGAATTTAATGACAAAGGGGGAGAATTTGAATGAATTTAACTTGGAGAATTTGAATGAATTTAACCTGTGCTTATGCTTATCTTATTATATATACTGAAAATTGAATCTGAAATTTGAAATTGAAATGAATTATGAATTCTACAATTCAAGGGGAGTTTTAAATAAGAGTTTTAAAAAAGAGTTATTATAAAGTTAAGTTTTAGTTTTGAAATGTAAACTCAAAGTTAAATTATATGTTTGTCATTTCATCAAAAAGGGGGAGATTGTAACATATATGCTTCCTTGATTATGATTTTGATATAACTTCCAAACATACAATGTATATGCATTATCTGATTGATCTAATAGTTTGGGTTGAGATACATTTCAGGAAAGAATCAAACACTACACTTGGACAAATCTTGGATCTCAAGCAATCAAGCAAAGATTGATCATATCATACAAGGCTTGAAGATTATGTGTAAATTTGTCTATTGTTCATAGTGTTTATTAGTTAGATTCATCATTATGATTTCACACATCTAATATTTGCCAACTAAAACTGAAATCGTAAAATAAGCGTGTTAATCAATCAATTGGTTAATCGATTTTCTAGTTCATAGAACAAAGGTTTCACTGAGTTAATCGATTAGCAAATCGATTTCTTAAATTTTTTTATCGGAGCTGTGATCTATGATTAAAAGAAATCGATTGGATAATCGATTGATATACTTTTCTTAAGTTAGAAGCTTTTTACTAATCAATTACTTAATCGATTGCAATGAATGAATTAGTTCATCATTTTATCATAAACATATTGCATAATCGATTGGCACATCAATTTTAATTAAATATCTAAGTTACAGGGACAAATCAGTCGATTCGCAAATCGATTTGATTAAATGTCTGAGTTACAGAGAGAAATTAGCCCATTGCCAAGTAGATTATGTTAATGAAAGTGAATCGACTGAGTAATCGATTTTTTGATCTCGCATTTTGAACAAAACAATTATAATCGATTATTCAATCGACTCTGATATGAACTGAGTATCAGTTTCTGATATATGCATTAAAAAATCGATTAGTTCATCTATTTCAAGAATTTCAAGAAAAACAAGAAACACGAAATCGATTAGGAAATCGATTGATTTGGTAATAGGACTAGGGACGATGAAAATAACCTAAATGTTCATCCAATGATTCAAATACACCCATTGGATGCACAAGGTTGCTTAAAAACCCTAATTGGACAAGAATAAGTCTAGGGAGGACGACAATGACGTAAATCTTCATCGAATGACACAAACACACCTATTGGATGCTCGAGATTGGTTAAAAACCATAATTGGACTAGAATAAGCATAGGGAGGACCAAAATGGCCTAAATTTTCCTCCAATGACTCAAACACACTTGTTGGATGTGAAAGATTTGTTAAAACCCCAGTTGGACAAGAATAAACCTAAGGAGGCCATACTTAACCTAAATGTTCACTTAATGACACAAATGAACATATTGGATGCACAAGATTGGTTAAAAACCCTAACTGGGCAAGAATAAGCCTAGGGAGGACGAAAATGACATAAATGTTCATCCAATGACACAAACACACCTATTGGATGCACAAGATTGCTTAAAAACCCTAATTGGACAAGAATATACATAAGGAGGACAAAAAACAAGATTAGTTAAAAACCCTAATTGGACAAGAATAAGCCTATAGAGGACGAAAATGACCTAAATGTTAATTCAATGATACAAATGAACTTATCGGATGCACAAGATTGCTTTAAACCCCTAATTGGACAAGAATATGCCTAGGGATGACAAAAATGACCTGAATGTATATCCAATGACACAAATAAACTTATTGGATGCACAAGATTGGCTAAAGACCCTAATTGGACAAGAATAAGCCTAGGGAGGATGAAAATGACCTAAAAGTTCATCCAACCAATGACACACATGAACTTATTGGATGCACAAGATTGCATAAAAACCCTAATTGGACAAGAAGAAGCGTAGGGTGGACGAAAATAACGTAAATGTTCATCCAATGACACTAACACACCATTGGATGCACAAGATTGCATAAAAACCCTAATTGCAAAAGAATAAGCCTAGGGAGGACAAAAATGACGTAAAAGATCCTCCAATGACACAAATGAACTTATTGGATGCACAAGATTTGTTAAAAACCCTAATTGGACAAGAATAAGGCTAGGGAGGACGAAAATGACTTAAATGTTCATCCAATGACACAAACACACCTATTGGATGCACAAGATTGAATAAAAATTGCAATTCGACAAGAACAAGCCTAGGGAGGACGAAAAATGCTCTAAAAGTTTATCCAATGACACAAATGAACTTTTTGGATGCACAAGATTCTTTAAAAACCGTAATTGGATAAGAATAACCCTAGGGAGGACGAAAATAACCTAAATGTACAACCAATGCCACTCATGAACTTATTGGATGCACAAGATTGATTAAAAACCCTAATTGGACAAGAATAAGCCTAGGGTGGACGAAAATAACCTAAATGTTCATCCAATGACACCAAAACACCTATTGGATGCACAAGATTGGTTAAAAACCCTAATTGGAAAAGAATAAGCATAGGGAGGACGAAAATAACCTAAATGTTCATCAAATGTCACAAATAGACCTATTGGATGCACAAGGTTGGTTAAAAACCCTAATTGGACAACAATAAGCCTAGGGATTAAAAACCAATGAAACAAATGAACTTATTGGATGCACACGATTGATTCAAAACCCTAATTGGATGAGAAAAAGCCTTGGGAAGAAGAAAATGACCTAAATGTTCATCCTATGACACAAATGAACTTATTGGATGCAGAAAATTTGTTTAAAACCCTAATTGGACAAGAATAAGCCTTGGGAGGACGAAAATGACCTAAATGTTCATCCAATGCACAAACACACCTATTGGATGCACAAGATTGGTTAAAAACCCTAATTGGACAAGAATAAGCCTAGGGAGGACGAAAATTAACTAAATGTACCTTCAATGACACAAATGAACTAATTGGATGCACAAGATTGGCTAGGGAGGACGAAAAATAACCTAAAAGTTAATCTAATGACACAAATGAACTTATTGGATGCACAAGATTCTTTAAGAAACCTAATTGGATAAGAATAAGCCTAGGGAGTTCAAAAATGACCTAAATGTATAACCAATGACACTCATGAACTTATTGGATGCACAAGATTGCTTAAAAACCCTAATTGGACAAGCATAAGCCTTTGGTGGACGAAAATAACCTAAATGTTCATCCAATGCCACAAATGAACTTATTGGATGCACAAGATTCTTTAAAAACCCTAACTGGATAAGAATAAGCCTAAGGAGGAGGAAAGTGAACTAAATGTACAACCAATGACACACATGACCTTATTGGATGAACAAGATTGCTTAAAACAAACCTATTGCATGCACAAGATTGGTTAAAACCATAATTGGACAAGAATAAGCCTAGGGAGGATGAAATTAACATAAATGTTCATCCAATGCCACAAATACACCTATTGGATGCACAAGGTTGGTTAAAAACCCTAATTGGACAAGAATAAGCCTAGAAAAGACGATAATGACCTAAATCTACATCGAATGACACAAACACACCTCTTGGATGCACAAGATTGGTTAAAAACCCTAATTGGACAAGAATAATCCTAGAGAGGTCCAAAATGACCTAAATGTGCATCCAATGACTCAAACACACCTGTTGGATGTGCAAGATTGGCTAAGACCTTAATTGGACAAAAATAAGCCTAGGGAGGACATAATTAACCTAAACGTTCAATTAATGACACAAACACACCTATTGGATGCCCAAGATTAGTTAAAAACCCTAATTAGACAAGAAAAAGTCTATGGCAGACGAAAATGAGCTAAAAGGTAATCCAATGATACAAATGAACTTATTGGATCCATAATATTGCTTGAAAATCCTAATTGGACAAGAATAAGCCTAGGAATGACGAAAATGACCTAAAAGCTCATCCAACGACACAAATGCAGTTATTGGATGCACAAGATTCTTTAACAACCCTAACTAGATAAGAATAAGCCTAAGGACGACAAAAAAGACCTAAATGTACAACCAATGACACACATGAACTTATTGGATGCATAAGATTGCTTAAAAATCCTAACTGGACAAGAAGAAGCCTGGGGTGGACGAAAATAACCTAAATGTTCATCCAATGACACAAATGAACTTATTGGATGCACAAGATTCTTTAAAAACCCTAACTGGATAAGAATAAACCTAAGGAGGACGAAAATGAACTAAATGTACAACCAATGACACACATGACCTTATTGGATGAACAAGATTGCTTAAAACAAACCTATTGCATGCACAAGATTGGTTAAAACCCTAATTGGACAAGAATAAGCCTAGGGAGGATGAAATTAACATAAATGTTCATCCAATGCCACAAATACACCTATTGGATGCACAAGGTTGGTTAAAAACCCTAATTGGACAAGAATAAGCCTAGAAAAGACGATAATGACCTAAATCTACATCGAATGACACAAACACACCTCTTGGATGCACAAGATTGGTTAAAAACCCTAATTGGACAAGAATAAGCCTAGGGAGGTCCAAAATGACCTAAATATGCATCCAATGACTCAAACACACCTGTTGGATGTGCAAGATTGGCTAAGACCTTAATTGGACAAAAATAAGCCTAGGGAGAACATAATTAACCTAAACGTTCACTTAATGACACAAACACACCTA
Source organism: Cicer judaicum (assembly GCA_037974835.1). Classification (NCBI taxonomy): domain Eukaryota; kingdom Viridiplantae; phylum Streptophyta; class Magnoliopsida; order Fabales; family Fabaceae; genus Cicer; species Cicer judaicum. The sequence continues at coordinate 389,741 of JBBPBS010000647.1, forward strand.
TTGGATGCCCAAGATTAGTTAAAAACCCTAATTAGACAAGAAAAAGTCTATGGCGGACGAAAATGAGCTAAAAGGTAATCCAATAATACAAATGAACTTATTGGATCCATAATATTGCTTGAAAATCCTAATCGGACAAGAATAAGCCTAGGAATGACGAAAATGACCTAAAAGCTCATCCAACGACACAAATGCAGTTATTGGATGCACAAGATTCTTTAACAACCCTAACTAGATAAGAATAAGCCTAAGGACGACAAAAAAGACCTAAATGTAAAACCAATGACACACATGAACTTATTGGATGCATAAGATTGCTTAAAAATCCTAATTGGACAAGAAGAAGCCTGGGGTGGACGAAAATAACCTAAATGTTCATCCAATGACACAAACACACCTAATGGATGCACAAGATCGAGTAAAAACCCTAACTGGACAAGAATAAGCTTAGGGAGGACAAAAATGTCCCTAATGTTCATCCAATGACACAGATGATCTTATTGGACGCACAAGTTTCTTTAAAAACCCAAATTGGATAAGAATAAGTCTAGGGAGGTTGAAAATGACCTAAATTTACAACCAATGACACACATGAACTTATTGGATGCACCAGATTGCTTAAAAACCCTAATTGGACAAGAATAAGCCTAGGGTGGACGAAAATAACCTAAATGTTCATCGAATGACAAAAAAACATCTATTGGATGCACAAGATTGGTTAAAAACCCTAACTGGGCAAGAATAAGCCAAGGGAGGACAAAAATGACCTAAATGTTAATCCGATGACACAAATGAACTTATTGGTTGCACAAGATTGATTAAAACCCTAATTGGACCAGAGTAAGCCTAGGGAAGACGAAAATGACCTAAATGTTCATCCAATGACACAAACACACCTATTGAATGCACAAGATTGCTTAAAAACCATAATTGGACAATAATGTACATAAGGAGGACAGAAAACAAGATTAGTTGAAAACCTTAATTGGACAAGAATAAGCCTATAGAGGACGAAAATGACCTAAATGTTGATTCAATGATACAAATTAACTTATGGGATGCACTAGATTGCTTTAAACCCCTAATTGGACAAGAATATGCCTAGGGATGAAAAAAATGACCTGAATGTATATCCAATGACACAAATAAACTTATTGGATGCACAAGATTGGCTGAAAACACTAATTGGACAAGAATAAGCCTAGGGAGGATGAAAATGACCTAAAAGTTCATCCAACCAATGACACACATGAACTTATTGGATGCACAAGATTGCATAAAAACCCTAATTGGACAAGAAGAAGCGTAGGGTGGACGAAAATAACGTAAATGTTCATCCAATGACACTAACACACCATTGGATGCACAAGATTGCATAAAAACCCTAATTGCACAAGTATAAGCCTAGGGAGTACGAAAATGACCTAAAAGATCCTCCAATGACACAAATGAACTTATTGGATGCACAAGATTTGTTAAAAACCGTAATTGGACAAGAATAAGGCTAGGGAGGACGAAAATGACCTAAATGTTCATCCAATGACACAAACACACTTATCGGATGCACAACATTGAATAAAAATTGCAATTCGACAAGAACAAGCCTAGGGAGCACGAAAAATGACCTAAAATATTCATCCAACGACACAAATGAACCTTTTGGATGCACAAGATTCTTCAAAACCCGTAATTGGATAAGAATAAGCCTAGGGAGAACGAAAATAACCTAAATGTACAACCAATGACACTCATGAACTTATTGGATGCACAAGATTGATTAAAAACCCTAATTGGACAAGAATAAGCCTAGGGTGGACAAAAATAACCTAAATGTTCATCCAATGACACCAAAACACCTATTGGATGCACAAGATTGGTTAAAAACCCTAATAGGAAAAAAATAAGCATAGGGAGGACGAAAATAACCTAAATGTTCATCAAATGTCACAAATAGACCTATTGGATGCACAAGGTTGGTTAAAAACCCTAATTGGACAATAATAAGCCTAGGGATTAAAAACCAATGAAACAAATGAACTTATTGGATGCACACGATTGATTAAAAACCCTAATTGGATGAGAAAAAGCCTCGGGCAGAAGAAAATGACCTAAATGTTCATCCTATGACACAAATGAACTTATTGGATGCAGAAAATTTGTTTAAAACCCTAATTGGACAAGAATAAGCCTTGGGAGGACGAAAATGACCTAAATGTTCTTCCAATGACACAAACACACCAATTGGATGCACAAGATTGGTTGAAAACCCTAATTGGACAAGAATAAGCCTAGGGAGGACGAAAATTACCTAAATGTACCTCCAATGACACAAATGAACTTATTGGATGCACAAGATTAGCTAGGGAGGACGAAAAATGACCTAAAAGTTAATCTAATGACCCAAATGAATTTATTGGATGCACAAGATTCTTTAACAAACCTAATTGGATAAGAATAAGGCTAGGGAGTTCAAAAATGACCTAAATGTACATCCAATGACACTCATGAACTTATTGGATCCAGAAGATTGCTTAAAACAAACCTACTGCATGCACAAGATTGGTTAAAACCCTAATTGGACAAGAATAAGCCTACGGAGGATGAAAGTAACATAAATGTTCATCCAATGCCACAAATACACCTATTGGATGCACAAGGTTGGTTAAAAACCCTAATTCGACAAGAATAAGCCTAGAAAAGAGATAATGACCAAAATCTATATCGAGATTGGTAAAAAACCCTAATTGGATAAGAATACGCCTAGGGAGGACAAAAATGACCTAAATGTGCATCCAATGACTCAAACACACCTGTTGGATGTGCAAGATTGGCTAAAACCTTAATTGGACAGCAATAAGCCTTGGGACGCCATAATTAACCTAAACGTTCACTTAATGACACAAGCACACCAATTGGATGCCCAAGATTAGTTAAAAACCCTAATTAGACAAGAAAAAGTCTATGGCGGATGAAAATGAGCTAAAAGTTAATCCAATGATACAAGATTGGTTAAAAACCCTAATTGGACAAGAATAACCATAGGGAGGACGAAAATAACGTAAATGTTAATCCAATGACACAAATACACCTATTGCATGCACAAGATTGCTTAAATACCCTAATTGGACAAGAATAAGCCTAGCGAAGACGAAAATTACCTAAATGTTCATCCAATGACACAATTGAACTTATTGGATGCACACGATTGGTTAAAAGCCCTAATTGGACAAGAATTAGCGTAGGAAGGACGAAAAAGACCTAAATGTTCATCCAAAGACACAAACACACCTATTGGATGCACAAGATTGCTTAAATACCCTAATTGGATAAGAATAAGCCTAGGGTAGACAGAAATTACCTAAATGTTAATCCAATGACACCAATGAACTTATTGGATGCATAAGATTGGTTAAAAACCCTAATTGGACAACAATAAGTCTAGGGAGGACGAAAATGTCCTAAATGTACATCCAATGACACAAATTAACTTGTTAGATGCACAAGATTAGCTAAAAACGCTAATTGGACAAGAATAAGTCTAGGGAGGACCAAAATGACATAAAAGATCATCCAACGAGACAAATAAACTTAATGGATGCACAAGATTCTTTAAAAACCCTAATTAGATAAGAATAAGCCTATGGAGGATGAAAATGACCTAAATGTACAATCAATGACACACATGAACTTAATGGATGCACAAGATTGCTTAAATACCCTAATTGGACAAGAATAAGCCTAGGGAAGACGAAAATAACCTAAATGTTCATCCAATGACACAATTGAACTTATTGGATGCACAAGATTTGTTAAAAGCCCTAATTGGACAAGAATTAGCGTAGGAAGGACGAAAATGACCTAAATGTTCATCCAAAGACACAAACACACCTATTGGATGCACAAGATTGCTTAAATACCCTAATTGGATAAGAATAAGCCTAGGGTAGACAGAAATTACCTAAATGTAAATCCAATGACACAAATGAACTTATTAGATGCATAAGATTGGTTAAAAACCCTAATTGGACAACAATAAGTCTAGGGAGGACGAAAATGACCTAAATGTACATCCAATGACACACATGAACTTAATGGATGCACAAGATTGCTTAAAAACCCTAATTGGACAAGAATAAGCCTAGGGTGGATGAAAATAACCGAATGACACAAACTTACCTATTGGAAGTACAGGATTGGTTAAAAACACTAATTCGACACGAATAAGCCTAAGGAGGACGAAAATGACCTAAAAGTTCATCCAATGACACAAAAAACTTATTGGATGAACAAGATTCTTTAAAAACCCTAATAGGATAACAATAAGCCTAGGGAGGACGAAAATGACCTAAATGTACAACCAATGACATACATGAACTTATAGTATGCACAAGATTGCTTAAAAACCCTAATTGGACAAGAATAAGCCTAGGGAGGACGAAAATGACCTAAATGTTCATCCAATAACACAAACACACCTATTGAATGCACAAGGTTGCTTAAAAACCCTAATTGGACAAGAATAAGCCTAGGGAGGATAAAAATGACCTAAATGTTTATCCAATGAGACAAACACACTTATTGGATGCACAAGATTGTTTAAAAACCATAATTGGATAAGAATAAGCCTAGGGAAGACGAAAATCACCTAATGTGTGATAGCACTAGCGCCATAAATATCACAAAGAATCCTGTTATGCACTAAAGAACAAAGCATATAATGGATCAAAATGAAATGTGATCTCTGTAGAAAATCGATTGAGAAATCGATTATTTCTCCCAAAAATCCAAAGATTTGAGAGATTTTCCAAACTTAAACACGAGCATCGATTTGGTAATCGATTTTGTCACTTTATAAAAACTGTGAGCGAAATACGTCGATTCGGAAATTGATTGGAATACCTGCACTGGTCAGTATCGTGAAAGAAATCGATTTGGAAATTGGTGCTGTTATGAGAAGTTTTCCTGAACTGATATGGAAGTTGATTTGGATATTGATTTATCCATTGAACATTTACTTAAGAAAATCAATTTAGGAATCGATTTGCAATATGACTGTTGCAAAAATATTAGCCGTTGGAGGCAACTGTAACGGAAACCTTTCATTTCCCTCCAATAACCGTAACAAAATTGATTTGGCAATCGAAGTTTTGTGTGCAAATGTGTAATAAAATCGGTTTAGAAATCGACTCTGAACAGTACTATTTAAATCCCTAAATTGATTTCTCAACACATTTTTACCATCAAACTCTCCCTAAACTCTATTTCCCTGTGCTTTGATACTTCTCAAACTCTATTTCACCCTCACAAACATTGGATTTGAGTCTGAAGTTAAAGGCAAGAACATTTCTATGACTTTTAGGGAGTTCTCCAAGCTATCAGGACTACCCTTCTATGGAGAATCTGTTGATGGCATAACCAATCCTGATTCTACTGATGATGCTTCGGAAACATCAATAGATAGATACACAGCCATTCAAGACTTGATGGTTGAAGGGTTCATAGAAAGGACATCTCTCCCAATTAGTCAAATGAAGGTCCAACTTAGGATGCTGATGTATGTGCTATCCAGAATGTTGGTACCTAGATCAGGGAACTATGCCATAGTTTAGAGGCTTGACATTACTCTTCTTTGGGGCCTTTACAAGGAACTCAAGATGAGTTGGGCGTGGATTGTGTTGGTTAATATGTTAGAAACAGCACAAGGAAACCGAATGCTCCCTTACCCTCAACTGATCACCAAGATTCTAAGACACTTCAAAATATCAGTTGTCAATGAAGAATCAGTAAAGACAACTCTGATTTTTGGTGAGTCAATTGTCAACCAAATGCAATTGAAGAAGATCAATGGTATTTGGACAAGGGCTCAACCAAAATGCTGAACAAGCTGAGCAAGCTGAAAACCAATATGAGGTTTTAGCTAAGTTGCTGGAACTTATGGAGTCTCAGGCTGCACACAATGCTAAGGTGGAAGCCTCCCTTGTGCAACTCCGATTAACCCTAAACTCAGTTGTTCAAGATGTAAATTCCATCCAAGACCATTTGGGTCTCAAGATGTCATTTGAAGACATAGCTGACATTGGCACACAAGCAACTAAAGAAACAACCCCAATTAACCTTGATAGTTCTGAACCTCATGGTGAGGAGACACTTGCTAAGGCTAATATAGCAGTCTCTACCTCTCCCATTGGTGATAATGAGGAACAGCCCTGGATTAGTTGTTTAGGCTTTTGTTTTCTTTGTTGTTTTGTAATTTTTTTTTCAGTATAACTC